>JAOXJJ010000831.1:712706-729497 GCA_025769935.1 Phoenix roebelenii
ATATATATATATATATATATATATATATATATATAAAAGAGGATAAACAGAAGAAAAAAGAAGCATGAAATGATCAAGCAAGATAACCGGGGCATCCTTCCTAACATTCCATGAAGAACAATACAAGAATCATGAACAACTAAAAACCCAAGAAACGAACTAGTACTTGAAAAATTGACTCTATTGAAGCCAACATGACCAAAATCACGAAAAACAAAAAATCTAAAGCATTAGCCATAACATGTTTTCCATCATCTAAGTTACAACGATCAAGAAACGTAGCATCGAGCTCAATATCAACTAAAGTCATCAATCAGAAGATCCTAAAACAATCAAAGAAAGCAGAACAACTTCATTTTAATGATCTCAACCCTAGCAATCAAGAAACGGGCCAAATCAAGAACCAAGTGGATGAGGAGGAGGAGGAGAGAGGAGAGAGGATCGGCTCACAGGTCGATGATGGAGATCCACTTGAGGGTAGAGTAGACAGAGTCAGGATCGTCCGGCCGCCACGTATCCTTCACGGATCTCACCACCGTGGCGAACGACTCCGCCTCCCTTTTCGTCTCCTCCGCCACCGGCAGCGGAAGCCATGCGTTGTAGAGATGCATCACTTCCCTTCCCCTCCCTCGTTCTCTCGTCTCCCTCTCGCAGTTTGCCTCCTCCGCGGTCGAGGTTTCTTGATTTCCTGCTCCTGGGAACTGCTCCTGGCTGCTTATATACCCTTCTCCGCTTTCTTCGTCCCCAAGACGAGAAGCGCGCTATAATATTTCGCCCGATCCTCCTACGGCGAGGACTTACGGCGGCTTGACTGCCTTAGGGAACGCGGTCGGGTCACGTTGTTGAGTTGTACCGCCGCTGCTTCGCCTGAGATGACGCCTGTTATTTATTTTGGCTGGTAGGGGAAAAAGACACGCGTTAGGAGGTTAATCGGAGACCATCAGTTTAAGATATTTTATGAATCAGAATCAGATGATTGTCATGGGATCATCTGGGATCCGGGATGATCCAGATTTGTTTGCGAGGTGGACGAGTTGGGGGTAGCTAAAAGGGAACATCGTGGGTGGTATTTTTATCAAGTCAAATTGAGGTCAGTCGTGGGCCTCAAGGTTTCGGCCGGTGGGCCGGGGTGGATACCCATGGATTTGTCCACATCTGTCGGTGCGATCGCAACCCGATAGTGGTGCTGCTTTTTGTTTTTTTTTAAAAAACCAAAAATTGCATGAATACCATTTTTAAAATATTCTCTTAAAATTTATATTTATTTATGTATTCTTATAAAATATTGTTTTTACACAAATATTTCTTATATAACAGTTTTTAACACCATTAATAAAAATTATATTTATTTTAATTAAAAATAAAATAAAATTTTGAAATTACTTTTTTTCTTCCATTGCGATCACTTTACTTTATAAATATTTTTTTTCACATCTATTAATTGAGGGTATTTTAGTCATTTTAATTTGAAACCGTTAATTTTTTAACGGTATTAGATGACGTGGGTACATATGCAAAAATAACGATAAAAAAAAAGATAGAATAGCAAAACAAATTTTTATAAGGGTACACATACAAATATTAATTTTGAGAGGGTATTCATGCAAAATTGATATTTAGGAGGCTATTTATAAAAAAAACTTATTTTTTAATATGATTCCATGCTATGACTCGGGTCTTTCTTTTTTTCTTTTTTTTTTTGCTTTAAAAAAGAACAGGAAGCGTGAGGAGAACCTCACTCGCGCATCAACCTCCACTGGGCCCCCTCCCTGCTGGAGAATGTTTGATACAAGTAGACTCCGTTTTACTCATACCCTTCCCGATCCGTAGAAAACTCTACGTGTGAATACGTCACCCCAGCATCACCTAAGCAATAGGCGGTTCAGATAGCAATTCCATCGGGTAAACCAGGTGGGAACATCCGGTCCCCACATTTAATTGAAGCTCGCATGTTTCGAACCTGGGCCACTTCGGTGAAATCAAAGCCCCATTTGCATCGTGCGACCACCTCGGTGGTAACTCGATCTTTCTTCACTAACTGGAATTAGCGGTGCTTCCAAGTTCCAACTCAGACTCCTTTGTTCTTTGTTCCGCTTGTACTTTGGACAACCTTGAGAGAAGGTGTGAAGTGCCTCACCATCAGTTGACCATGCAGACCTTGCTGCCGAATTTTGGAGTCCTTTTTATCTCCAAATTCAAGTGAAATACTTTTTTTTTCATTTGGATAGGGGAACCCAACATTCTTCACGACTGACTCTTTGCACTTATATTTGGAATGTTGTTTTCGATAATTTTGAGATGCAATTTTTTAGATTTTCTAAATATTATTTTCTTGCAGTTTTACCATACAATCCTCACACTGGTACATCGATTATCCAATTTTACCGCAGTCTAATTCAGATTCGCGTGCTTGGCTTTCTTAGCTTTATTCTCCTTAAACTAATCCAGAATTTATACCATATCATTGTTCACTCAAGTAGAAGTTTCCAGGAAAACCAATGCATTTCTTTTAAAAAGCTTGCTCCAAAGTCATATACGATCGCCAGAGAAAACAAGTAGCAAGGAAGAGAGAATTTGCTATTATCTTTTGTTGTTGTTTAAAGGTCTAAACAGTGCATGTTCGGAAAAAGGGGAAGGAGAATGAGAAAGATTTGGATCGGAAGTCTCTTCTTAATCCATAGAAAAAGCAAAAAAACACTCATTTTTATTCGGAAATTCACAATCTTTTGCTTGTACTTATAAGAAGGAATTTCTTTATAAATATGCATGATTTAAATTTTTTAGCTATTTTTATATTTGATCTAAGTTTAGGAATCAGTATGAATTCACTTAAATAAATTACATTTTATTTCCTGACAGTTACTTTCTCTTTTGCCTGCCATTGTTTGTGCTAATGCCAATTGTTGTGGGAATGAAGGGTCCGAACTTAGTCCCAGATCGACTAGATAGTGAAGAGGTCTGTTCCTTAAATGGAGGGGGCAACCTCTTTCTCTTCAAAGGCGCTTTTTGTGGGGCAAAACTGTACGTCGAGAAGAGAATATGAAACTACCTTCAAAACGGACAATACATCTAAAGAGAAGCAGTCGCCTCCGCTGTTTGAAACCGGTGGAAACGAGGTCGGAGGGCGGCAGATTCTCCAGTAGCGCTGGACGTACAGGCTGGAGGCCGATCTCCCTTTACCTCATCAATGAGGAGGTCGGAGGGCGGAAAATATCCCCGTAGCGCTGGATGCACGGGCCAGAGCCCGACCTCCCTTGACCTCATCAATGATGAGGTTGGAGGGCGAAAAATCTCCCCATAGCGCTGGACGTGTGGGCTGGAGCCCGACCTCCCTTGACCTCATCAATGGTGCTTTCGTTGAGAGCCCTTGACCCTGGTACAGACCCCTCCGCTGGGGGGGCTATGTTGTGGGAATAAATGGTCTGAACTTAGTCCCACAATGACTAGATAGCGGAGAGGTTTGTTCCTTAAATGGAGGGGGGCAACCCTTTTCTCTTAAGAGGCGCCTTTTGTGTGGCAAAATCGTGCGTCGGAAAGAGACTATAAAACCCCCTTCAAAGCGGATAATACCTCTGAGGAGAAGCAGTCACCTCCGCTATCTGAGACCAGGAGGGACGAGGTCAAAGGGCAGCAGATCCCCTCATAGTGCTGCACGCGCGGGCTGGAGGCCGATCTCCCTTGACCTTATCAATGATGAGGTCGGAGGGCAAGAAATCTCCACGTAGCGCTGGATGTTGGAAAAATTTTAAATACGCACGCGTCCCGAGAATTGGTCGCATGCACATTTAAAAAAAGGAAATGCCAATAGGCGTTCCGCGTGAAGGATGTGGACACGTCCGCAGAATGCGCAGACGCGTCCACAAAATTATCGGAATGCTCCTGCGTAAAACCCCTATATAAATCCCCTATTTCACCCTATTCAAGATACGAAAAATTAGAGAAAAATATCAAAAAAAAATTTGGAGAAAAGTTTTTCCTCTTAACCACTTCTCATTTTCATTTTTGCAATTCTATTAAGTTTATTGTATTCTTTTTCGTTTGTTCTTCGCTAGATCTGCAAGTCCGATCGGGTTCGTTTTTATTTCTTCCTAGACGTACTGAAGAAAAAGTTGTAGAGTCATCGTATCTCAGAGGAGGATTGTCGGAAGATCCGTACGTGGGGGCAAACACTTCTTTAGGACAGCATCTACGCGCTTCGACCTGCCTTCAATCAGGTTATTTCCTTCTACCTTTATTTTTTAATTTAATATTAGTAGATATGTAGGATTTGCAATTTTATGATTTAAATCTATTAAAGGAATAGATTTATTTTGTGCTGGAATATATTTCGTTTGTGTCAAAATAGAATTATTTGGAAGCCGAACAAATTATATACATTATTCCATTTAAAATTTTTGATTAATTGCAATTTTTAGATTTATTTATTTATTTAGATAATATATTGCTGACAATCCAAAGAAGTTTTTGTTTATTTTTTGTTAGTAATATACAATTCATTAAATCCTTTATTGCAATTGTGACATATTAGATTTCAATTACGATAATTGTTCTATTAGCACAAAATTAATAATCACTTATTCTAAAAAGATAAATAATTAGTTTAACCTCCAAAAGGTTTATCATACCTTCATTTGGACTCCTCAAGGAGTAATTTTTAAATTCCATTCAAACGGAAAATTCAAAAATTGATTAATACATAATAATTAATTCATTGAATTAACTTATTAGATCTCAATCAATATTCTAATAAGGTAATACATCAATTCTAATTTATATATTTCATTGAATTGATATTTTAGATCTCAATTATAATAATTGATTTGCTACACAAAATTAGTAATCAATTATTCTAATAAGGTTATAAATCAATTCTAATTTATATAATTTATTGAATTGATATTTTAGATCTTAATTACAATAATTGATTTGCTACACAAAATTAGTAATCAATTATTCTAATAAGATAATAAATCTTATAATTCATTGAATTAACATAAAAATCTCAATTACAATATTTGATTTGTTGGCATAAAATTAGTAATCAATTATTACTAATTCAAAAAATTTAAAAAAAAAATTCAAAATTAATTCGTAACAACAAATTTAAGTTTGCATTTAGGTTTTTTTAAAAATTAAATTTATGTGATTTCTAGTGACTATATCCACTAACTAATAGTGTCAAAGAAAAACTTGTCAAAAAGGCATACGTGCTTAAGAAAGGCTGGTACTTAAGTGAGCTTAGTGCTCCGCCATCGATCTGGAGCTGATCTGGCTATTATTTTTTGGATATATCAATTAGACATTCAAAGTTCAATATAAATATTAATGCAATCTTTTGGCATAGACTTTTTGCGTTCATTCAAGCTTCTGTCTCTATTCTGTAACCCTGATCCTATGGCCTCAAACACTAGTGACCACCTTAGTGCCAAACCTGAAAAACTTGATGGCCATAAATTTAGGAGGTGGCAGAACCAAATGCGGTTCTGGCACACCTTATTAGGGTTGATCTCAGCCATAAGTGAAGCTACTACTGAAGTTGATAACAGGTCCAACCCAACTACTTCACGATATGCTACTCACCAAAACTCAATCTCCTTTAACACTGAACCTTTTGCCTCTACCAGCACATCCTCTAGGACACCCGATGAGATAGACTATCATTGCATCCATAGAATCCTAAGTGCCCTTTCTGAGAGGCTGTATGATATCTATTACACAGCTAAGAGTGCCAAAGAACTCTGGCACACTCTAGATAGCAAATATAGTGTTGATGATGCTGGGGTAAATAGGTTCAAGGCCTCCAATTTTGATAATTTTAGGATGGTGGACTCAAAGCCTATGAATTACTAAATTTATGATTTTGAAACCCTGATCCACCAGCTTAGGGCTAATGGAACCAATTTGGATGAATCATTCTATGTAGCCTGTCTGATAGATAAACTACCTACTTCCTAATCTGATTTTACTAAGATCCTGAGCCATACCCAGGGAGTTCTCATCCTAACCCAAGTCTTGAACTCCATTAGGATTGAAGAGCAGCATAGGCTCAGGAGTAATACCTCTACTGGACACAAGAATAATGCTTATAATGTAGAGGCTCCACCTAGAAAAAAATCAGAACCGGCCCTTCAAAAATAAGCATTACAAAAAGAAACCTTACAATCCTATAAACTCTAACCACCACAATGGAAAACCTATCCAATCCTAAGAGCAGAAGAAGAAGAAAGAGGATGGTGGTGTCCGTTTCTGTTATGTGTGTGGTCAGACCAACCATTTGTCTCTCTAGTGCTTCTATAAGAAGATTGCACCTATTCAATCCAAGAAGAAGGGTCCACACCCAACCAGTGCTCAAGTCAACATGATGACTTTAGGCGCTGACTTCTCTGAGACAGCTTTCAGGTCTGTTTCCTTTACTCCTAAAGTTAACATGACTTTACAAGCACTTGATTGGTAGATTAATACCAAATTCGGTATTCATATTTGTTCAGATCGCTCCAGGTTTTTTTCTTACCAAGTCTCAAGTGGAGGAGCTGTGATCATGGCAAATAGCTCAGAGGCGCGTGTGCTAGGAGTGGGACGAGTTGACTTAAAGCTTACCTCTGGGAAAGTCCTGTCCCTGCACGGTGCCCAACATATTCCAGTTATTAGGAGAAACCTCATTAGTGCTTCTTTGCTTGTCCAGCAGGCTTTCATCTTGTTTTTGAGTCCAATAAAGTTGTAATTTCTCATGGTATAATGTTTATTGGAAAAAAGTTCCTAAGTGAAGGATTATTTAAGTTGAATGTAATAGCTCCTTCAATGAATGAAAATCTTTTGATTATGAATATAGAACCTTCTTCTATTTGGCATGATAGATTATATCATGTAAATTATAATTCAATTAAGCAACTTATGAACCTAAATCTAATACCAAAAAGTGATCTTAAGAACCATGAGAAATATCATATTTGTGTAGAAGCCAAACTCCCTAGGAAGCCTTTTTAAATCTGTTAATAGGGATTCAAATCTATTAGAGTTGATCCATAGTGATGTTTGTGACTCGGGTAGAACTTCTAAAGGAGGTAACAGATACTTTGTGACCTTCATAGATGATCTATCCAAATTTTGTTACATCTACCTAATTAAAACCAAAGATGAGGTGTTCAGCAAATTTAAAATTTTTAAGATCGAAGTTGAGAACCAACAGGAAAAGAAAATTAAAATCCTTAGATCGGATCGGGGAGGTGAATATACATCTAATGATATAACTCAATTTTGTGAAGATTATGGAATCATTCATGAAGTGACTGCACCTCATTCTCCCCAATCAAATGGAGTAGCAACTTATAAACTCAGAAGTACCAGAGAATTTGTGGGGGGGAAGCTCTAGTTTCAACCTATTATATTCTCAATAGGATTTCCTCTAAAAATAATTATCTAACCTCATATGAAGTTTGGAAACATAGAAAACCTAATCTTAGCTATTTGAAAGTGTGGGGGTGCTTGGCAAAAGTGAAACTACCTAATTTTAAAAGAAAGAAAATAGGACTTAAAACAGTGGATACAATATTTATAGGATATGCAGCCAATAGTGATGCCAATAGATTCTTAGTGATTAATTCAGAAAAAAAATGATATTAGTAACAACACCATCATAAAAGCCAGAGATGCAATATTTTGAAGACACCTTTCTACTTAAGATTAGAATAGATAGTGGTATAACTAGTAGCTATAGTAGAATAAGAACAAGTGAAATAGAAATAGAAGCAGAACTTAGGAGGAGTAAGAGATCTAGGATAGAGAAAATATTTGAAAATGACTTCTATACCTTTCTTATAGAAGACTCTCCAACTATCTTTGAGGACGCAATAAAATCCCTAGATTCATCTTTTTGGAGAGAAGCTGTGAACAATGAGATGTAGTCAATTATCCAAAATCATACTTGGAAATTGACTGATCTTCCTCCTGGCTGTAAAACTATAGGGTGCAAATGGATCTTTAAGAAGAAACTTAGGCCTAATGGTTTTGTAGATAAATTTAAGGCTAGATTAGTTGCCAAGGATTTTACTCAGAGATTTGAGATAGATTTCTTTGATGTCTATGCACCTGTAGCTAGAATTACAACTATTAGGATCTTTATAGCATTAACCTCCATCCATAGATTAGTAATTCATCATATGGATGTCAAGACAGCTTTTCTAAATGGAGACTTAAATGAAGAAATCTATATGGACCAACCAGAGAAATTTGTAATCCCAGGCTAAGAAAATAAAGTTTGCAGGCTAATTAGATCTCTCTATGGTCTTAAACAAGCACCAAAGCAATAGCACTTGAAATTTGATGAAACTATACGGACATTTGGATTTGAAATCAATAGCACAGACGAATGTATATATCATAAGAAAGTTGGATACAAATTTACAATCTTGTGGCTCTATGTAGATGATATACTGATCTTTAGAACAAATCTTCAGATAGTTGATGAAGTAAAATAATTCTTAAGTCATAAGTTTGATATGAGAGACTTTGGACAAGCTGACTTAACTTTAAATACCAAAATAATTAGAAGTGCAAATAGAATTGAGTTATTCCAAAGTCATTATGTTGACAAGATATTCAATAAATTTAATTATTCCGATTGTCAGCCTGTATCTACTCCTTTTGATCCCTCTACACACCTTAAGAAGAACTTATGAATTCCTATTCTTCAAAGCATGTATGCTCAAATCATAGGCTTACTAGGATTTCTAGCAAACTACATCAGACCAGACATAGCATATACTGTAAATAGACTTAGTTGATATACTGTTAATCCAAATAGAGATCACTGGACAACATTAGAGAGGATCCTTAGATATCTTAAGGGTACCAAGTCCTATAGTTTGCACTTCAGTGGGTTTCCTGCTATTCTAGAAGGCTATAATAATGCCAACTGGATCAGCGATACCTTAGATGTTAAATCCACCACATGATATGTTTTTCTTCTAGGATGTGTTGCTGTGTCTTGGAAATCCACCAAACAAATCTTGATATCTAGGAATACCATAGAGTCTGAACTGATAGCTTTGGACACCACTAGCACTGAGGCTAAGTGACTCAGAGATCTACTTGTAGACTTTCCTGTAGATGAGTCAGCTTTATCACCTTTCTTCTTACATTGTCACTGTAAATCTGCAATAGATAAGTACAACCAAGAAAAAATGCCAATGTAAAAATGAACTGGCACTTAAAAGTACATCATAAATTATTAAAATACAAATTGAAAAATAGCGTTATTGCTTTAAATTTTATAAAATCATAAAACAATTTGGCTGATCAGTTTACAAAAAATTTATCTAGAACAGTGGTTCTAGAGTCGTCAAGGGGGATGGAGCTTAGCCCATAAAGATAGATCACCACGGTGGGAACCCAACCTTAAAAGGTTCAATGGGTAGAACCAAACCGAAGTATGACTAAGAGGAGCACTGTTTTATGTTTTCCTCATCCCTATGGTGATAGTGCTCATAAAAACAAGCGGTAGGATGAATTCGTTTATATAGCTCTTAATGAGTCCGAGACCTAAGAGGCAGGAGCTTCCTTGCTAGCTTTCTTATTAGGACTTACCTATATGTGCAGTCGTGAGACCGCGATTATAAAAAATGGACGATTTCTTAAAAAGCACATGATAGATACATGCGCATGGCCATATTAGCCTAATCCGCTTAGAACCCAGATCGGGCTTTATTTTGTGTGCTGTTGATTTATTCTGAGCCATTGATGAGGTTCAAGATTAAGACCACCTTGGCTCCATAAATATAATCAATTGTCACTAAGTGAAGGTTCAAACCGAAAGGTACCTACACCTATTACATAATATAAGATATCCAGCATTTTATTTTGATTTTAAAATTATTTAAAATTTTTGTGAGGGATTGTTGAAAAAATTTTAAATACGCACGCGGCCCAAGAATTAACCGCGTGCGCGTTTGAAAAAAAAGAAAATGCCAATAGGCGTTCCGTGTGAAGGATGTGGACGTGTCCACAAAATTACCGGAATGCCTCTGCGTAAAACCCTATATAAAGTCCCTATTTCATCCTATTCAAGATACGAAAAATTAGAAAAATATATCAAAAAAATTCTGAAGAAAAGTTTTTCCTCTTAGCCACTTCTCATTTTCATTTTTGCAATTCTATTAAGTTTATTTTATTCTTTTTCGTTCATTCTTCGCTAGATCTGCAAGTCCGATCAGGTTCGTTTTAATTTTTTCCAAGATGTACTGAAGAAAAGTTGTAAGGTCATCGTATCTCAGATGAGGATTGCCGGAAGATCCGTACGTGGGGGCAAACTTTTTTTTGAGACAGCATCTACGCGCTTTGACTAGCCTTCTATCAGGCTATTTTCTTCTACCTTTATTTTTTAATTTAATATTAGTAGATTTGTAGAATATGCAATTTTATGATTTAAATCTATTAAATGAATAGATTTATTTTTTGCTAGAATATATTTCGTTTCTGTCAAAATAGAATTATTTGGAAGCCGAACAAAATATATATATTATTTCGTTTAAGATTTTTTATTAATTGTAATTTTTAGATTCATTTGTTTATTTAGATAATATATAGCCAACACTGGACGTGCAGGTTGGAGCCCGAGCTCTCTTGACCTCATCACCAACTGTGGCTTGCACCGTTCTCCAGCTATTCTTCATCCCTAAGATCGGAGAAGCATGAAAGAGCGGTAAAATCTTTTGCGCTATACCTGCCCAAAGAGGTATAAATTTAGATGCATCAGTACTAAAACTGTATGAATCATCCATTGTAACACCAAAAAAAAAAAAAAAAAAAGGTGAGGATGCTTGTAAGAACATAGACGGTAAACGTCCTTGGGCTTTATCTATGCTGCTTGGCCTAAGCTGGTGCTCTGTTATTTGATCTTCACGAGGAACAAAGATAGTCATCTTGGGATGATCTCGATTTCGTTTAAAACACCTACCTAAAAACAAAGGTTATCTGGACTTTCTATTATTACCTATTTATTTTGGAAATCTTGGGCTTACATTGATCTTTATCATTATATAACAGCAGAAGAGTTGAGAATTGTACTATTCTCTGCTTGCCTTGCAACTTTCTTTGTCACCTGGCGAAGAGCATGACGACTTGATTCTGATTGGCCTTCATTCTTGATGAGCAGGTGAATATAAACTAGCAAGCAGGGATTAGCCCCTTCTAATTTATTTTTATTCAAAAAAAGACTACTTTAATATTTTTGTTAGAAGATTATAAGGATTTACAAATGTGAGATATATCAGATATTGTAATGTTTTGCAGAGTTAAAATTTTTCAAACAGGTTCAAGATGGAATGGTACCTTCAACATTTTTTTGTTAAAGGATTTGCTATCCTGACTTGATTTCAATATGATACAAGCTTGGGTTTCCATCAACCATTGGTTGCATTGAACAGGCTACAGAATACACACCAATTACAAAAGAAACACAAATCAAGATGACTCCACTGAAAAAGAAAAAATGCAAAAAGATTTAATCGTTGTCGGTAGAAGGCATCATTGGATGTTTTGAACATTCTTCTATAATTGTTGTTTCTGATCCAACTTATTGCATATAATTTGCAAATGGAAGTGACTATTTGATTTATCTGCTACAAACTCCACGAAAGATATTACAGCCAAGATTTCTTGCATCCAGGCTTGAATGTTATTAGGTCCTTCGTACGTGCCAACTTCTGGCATTTGATACAAATAAGCAATCTTCCCATTGATTGTTCACAAATCAAAGCCTTCAAAAGAAGTCGCTGCAATGCATTTATAAACATATGAGCTCCAATAACTAGACGCATGCCTCAAACATGTACATTTAGAATATTATGAGATACAAACGGTTCATTTCACAACTGTTTCAGGCCCGTGATCACGATACATCACATTCCGAGCTGTTACAGTAAAAGCATCTTATTGTCTTCTCCCCGAATTGTTCTTTCTTGTTTCATACTCTGGAACTCTTAGATAAACACACAAAAGAAAATGTTCGATGGAGTCAAACTTATAATTTTGTAAATTGATACTGAAGCCATGGTTTTCAGTGTCTGGATGATGGTGTGGTACATAATTAACAGGTCTGGTTCTTGTGCCTTTGGAAATGAATACAGTCCATCAATGCTCCGCAAGACCATCTTGGTCCAGAGACTACCAACTGATTAAACAACAGGACTAACATCCAGGTGAAACTGTGCTGTAATTTTTAGATGCGCAATATCTGCAGGTACCATGAAGGACAACAACAGACTCAGTTTCCCCTAAAGAAAGGAAAAGAAAGTAAACTTCAATGCACGGATGACAGAGATAACAAAGCAAGAGATCTCAATAATGTAAATAATGCCTATGTTGGCATCAGAAGGCCAAAGCACCCACTTAGCGACAAGACAACAGCTGATATCAGCATTATACACGAAGTCACAAAAACAACCTAGGGTACAACAAAGCCTAACAATCCAATATTGTGGTCATTCTATAGGTTGGGTATATGCTAGTTTCTCCATGTTGGTGACTTTAACAACAATATGGAGCATATCCTCATGTATTTCTTGAACTGCTAATCGGAAAATCCTCCTCCTGCTGCCGACGCCATAAGTAATTTGCTGCTTCAATCCAACGTGGGTTTACCAAAAACTTCTCGTTGTGCAGGGCCCATTGCGCTTTTTGTGTTCCTGTATCAGTCGAGACTACATGTGTTATGGATGCATCCACATCTGTACAGCATATTGCACCTAACTGTTCAGCCAACTTCCAAATTGGCTGATCCTTGGCCAGTGATTTGGAAGGAAATACCCTGCTGAAAACTATTTTGCATCCCTGTAATATTTCTCGTCGGATATTCTTCAAAACCTACAAAGAAAGTCATATGGTGCGCTAAGAATTAATAACTAGAGGGTTAGTTCATGTGCAAATTTCCCTTAGGACTGAAGAACACGAGAAAAAAACAGAAAGAATGACACATGTTTGCTAGTTTTACCTGTCTAACATCTCTGGAGGAGAGGTCAGCGCCCAGGACCTGAGATAAGTGGACCAATAAGTAGAAGAAAAGAGACAATATATTTATATTAGAAATAAAAATAATCAACACAAAAGAACGGGTATGAAACTAACCGGATCAAAAAACATCTGGTGAGTGCACTTTAAAACATTAAGAATGGTTGCAAGTGCACCATCAGACTCTCTTTCATCTTTCTTCAATTCTGATAATGATTTGGCATTGAAGCCAAACTGGCGACAGCTAGAAGAAAAGAAATGGTATCTTTCCATCAGAATTAGGTTCTCTTTGTGTTTCTGCCATACCTACAACAACTGCTTCTGGTTATAGTATGCTGGAATATAAATGTTAAAAATACTAAAATAGAAAAGCAGCAAAGCATGAAGTAGCTGGAAGGCAAATATTGCTGATATACAGATTCATATGAAGGCTCATCAATTTCTTCTTCCTTATTTTTCTAATTAACAGTGTTTAAAGTGTTTACTATGCATTTTATTTTCAGATAAGAAATTACTATGCATCACATGACAAGTTTTCTTCTGTTTCATATACTTAACAGTCAAATGTTGACAAGCTTGCTAAACAGCCAAGCTCAGATCCACCAATATTATGACATGAGATTATTTCCTCCTGCACTATCAGTCACAAAGGGCAGATTATCAATGAAGGACAAAAGCAATTTATTACCAATTGAGATTAGTATAATATCTGTAATAACTGCTTGACATCTCAAAGTCCCCCCCATCCACTATTTTATTACACCATTTAATCCAGCTCATAAATGATGCAAACATCAACACGAGGAAAATCAGACAAAGGATTGGCCTGCCTCCAAATGGAAATTTTGGATATGATAATTATTTATTCAGAAGGGGAGGGGGTTTAAGAAAACCTATATGTAGAATCATGGACAGCCATTCCTTCCCGAACCACCTGCTATAAGGTATACCACACCGTACCGGGTCAAAACCGGTACGAAAATCATATTCAGGTCAATACAGGCTTGGTGCCAACCTATATGAAGACATACCAAGGTGCGTACTGGCATGTATTGAGGCATATCAAAATAAAAATTTGGAAAAAATAGCTTGAGAGCTGCTTCGGTATGAGGTGCATATCATACCATACCAGCTTCAACCGTATCGAACCAGTAACATACAGGTATGATACTCGATACTGAGACTCCGGCCCTTGTGCAGAATGTCGAGATTTGTAAAATCTTCCTTTTACTGAACATCTAGTTGCCACAACATTATGTAGTAAATTATGATAATACTGAATGGTGAATGATTCCCTTAAGTTGAATTTTTATGACCATTTAAGGCTCCTTAGTTTGGTGAGGCTTATAAAGATTGAGAAGATATGGATGATTGTGAGACACTAGATACAATGTTGGTTCTTATATGGAGAGTCAGTTGACAGTAGTAGGCATGTAGAAAGAGGATACTTACTTGACTGGTGATGCATAAGTGTTGATTTGAAGAAAAATGTTAACGTTATGTTTGGTTCACCAGAATGAAATAGATCTGGACGGAATGGGAATGGGAATGGAAGATAGGGAATCAGAATGGTTGCTCCTACTCCAGTAGGGCATAAAATAAAGGAAATGAAAATCAATTCTAATATTTAATTTGGCTAATTTTTATAGAATAAATAGATTTTATATTTACTTTTTGAATAACTATTTGAGTAAGGAATAGAAACAAATTTTAAAATAACAATTATTATAGTTATATAATATTTGAGTAATATATATATATAATGGGAAAGGTCTTAGGTCGCAACCCCCCCCCCCTCCCAAGGCACCCGGAAAAACAATAAAATGGTATTCCATTTCCCCAGGTTTGCACCAGTCCCATGCAACAATTTTTAGAAAATGGCCCTAAGCCCATGCACATGGTTTTCATCTGCACGTGCATCACACATGCTGAACTTCAATACCGTTATAATTGCCATTATTTTACTTATACAAATAACATTATCAATTTGAAGTGTAATGAATTATTGATTCCCATTTTTAGTAGAAGAGTCGCTAACTGATTCACACCAAATATGTCATTTATTTCCATTTTATACCATAAATCCTCATGTTCATGCCATTCTTCCCATTTAGGAGTGTATCATGAATCAGTTAGTTATTGTATAAACCAAACACTAGAACAGGCCCAAAGATGGAATTCCAATTCCATGGCAACCCTCATTCCTCAAGCCAAATATAGCAACAAGGGCTGCCTTGCTTCCTTTAATCCTTTCCCTCTCATCCTCCTTCCCACTCTTGTATGAAGGCTCTAATAATGCCATATCCCATTATAGTGCTCCCCACCCCCACCCCCAAGAGTTTCTTTTTTTCTTTTTCTTTGGTGATAACACATGGTCAGTAGTTTTGGTCATTATAGTAGAAATAACAAGTAGTTGTCCATTCCAGCCTAGACCGTGCTATTGTAGTCTAGCCTTCCAACTGTAATAACAGCTGTTACTTGCACATTCTAACTTTGGACTATCATAAAATAGTCTTTAATAAGCTGGGCTCGTTATCACAACCCCAAGGAGCAAACAACGTTGTCAGATAAATTCCAAGTCATCCAGTCAAGGATGGGATGAAATGGTAAATTTTGGCAATCCATGAACAAAAAAAAAAAAGAGCACCCAAAGCAGATAGATTTTCAAGACAAAAGTTAATTTACAAGCATAATATAGCAATTTCTCTAAATCGAGAATCAAAAATTACAGGTTCAAACAATTCAAATTAGTACACTAAACAAATGGAAAAGGAAATCAAATATAACAATCAAAAGATATGTAAACAGAGCCAATTTTTCTATTAGCAATTACACTTACAAACTCTGTGTCATCAAGAATCAACACAATGTTTTCCGCTCCCAGCACCACATCAAGGCCTTTCTGATGCCGCTGGGTGCAATCAGCTTGTGAAATTACTTTGGAATTGAAGTAGACTTTCTCAGGGTCAAGGAGCTTGGCAATTTCCAGTGCATAGGAACGCTCTGCCATAGTATATATATACATCTCAAACATACTGCTTGCTTCTTTCAAAAAGGTGTAGACAAAGGGCCTCAACTTTGTCAGCATATGCATAGCATCCAACTTGAATAAGCTTCTTTTTGGATCATCTACAGGGCATGACATAGCATATTAAATCCACAAAATCATTAAAAAAATGAAATAATGCTTCAAGTGGTCTTGGGAAAAAACAAACATATACAAATCAAAGTAAACATGTTATGTTAAATATTGAAGACACCAGCTTGAACAAGCAGCCATTGACATCTAGAAGGTAAGGGGAAAAATGGAAAGTTATTTCATAATAAAGATGAAAGTTACTGAAAAAGTTTGCCGTTAGCATCTTAGAGAAAATGAGATTCACCAAGATAGCCAGTTATAAAGATCACTGAATGAGAGAGGTAAGAAACTTTGGATCCCATTTGGCAAAATCACAACCTGATAGCTGGTGCTAGAAATCTCAATTTACATTATTTAGCTTACTGTTAATAGTTTTTTAGGAAATTAATGTGTATATAACCAACAACAAAGATATCAAATGGTGGCAATGGTGGTGGGGGTGAGGGTGAGAGAGAGAGAGGGAGGGTAAGAAACTTTGGATCCCATTTGGCAAAATCACAACCTGATAGCTGGTGCTAGAAATCTCAATTTACGTTATTTAGCTTACAGTTAATAGTTTTTTAGGAAATTAATGTGTATATAACCAACAACAAAGATATCAAATGGTGGCAATGGTGGTGGAGGTGCGGGTGAGAGAGAGAGGGGGAGGG
>JAOXJJ010000831.1:744044-756460 GCA_025769935.1 Phoenix roebelenii
GCAGAATCGAGCCATCTGCCGCCTGAAGTTCTCAAAGCCCCGGAGGAACCCGTCCACGGTCTCCTCCTCAAGCATGTTGCGAAACTCCTCCGACTCCTTGAAGAGCTCCACAACCTTCTGGGCTTGCTCGAGCGCCCTCCTCTCTCGGGCCTCGAGCTGCTCGACTTTCAGGCGGAGAACCCCGCCTTCATACTTGTATCCCGTGGCATCGGAGCGGGCTTCCGTGAGTCGCGCCTCGGCAGCGCGCAACTTGGACCTTGTTAGGGAATGGGCGGCCCTCTCCTCTTCGAGCTCGCTGACGATGGCGAGCCGCCCGACCTCGGTGGCCTCCCTCCGTGCGCAGACCTCGGCTAGCTCAGCCTCGGACTCCGCGAGCCTCTTCTCATCCGACTCTGCCTGCCGCTGGAATCGTCGGGACTCGGCCTGGCATTCCGAGGCAATGAATAGCAGGGTGTCGACCTCATGGATATGCTGCAAGAAAAGGCAATGGTAAATAAAGGAGAAGGAAGCAAAAACAAATAAGAGCACAATAAGAAAGTCACTTACCCGACAGGTGTTCCTATAAGTTTGATCGATGATCTCTTCGAGGCTGAGGGCCTCGATTGTAGCTCGGCCGGTTGGGAGCATCGCGCGGTGGAAGACCGTGCGCGCGACATCGGCATCTTCGAAGGTCGAGCCGTCTTCAGGAAACGGAAGTTCTGGGCCAACAAGGCCCCTCCTGGGATGCCCCCTTCCCCCAGAAGAGCTGGGACCAGCGGGGCTTGGGGTGACAACCCGAGGCGCGCTCGGAACCCCAAGGCCCCCGCTAGGCTCGGGCCCCGATCGCCGCAGACGAATGACAGGTCGGCTTGCCCGCTGTACCGTGGGGGCGGGGCAGGCCGAGGGCGTCGGATCAGACGCCCCTCCAGAGGCCGAGCTTACGCGCTCGGTTGAAGCTTTCCTGCGGGCCGCCAATGATGTACCGGCCCCCGACTCCCCCGACCTGCGGGTAGGAGATGGTCGCGCCCTCTTGCGGGGCTTGGGGAGAGCTCCACCCGCCTCGGCGGACCTCTTTTTCAGTCGGAGGAACAAGGACGTGTTGCTGGTCAACATATGGAAAATTTCTGAAACATAGACAGAAAAACTCTTAAGTAAAAAGGGAGGAGTGTGTAAGGCAGAAAAAACAAAACTAAGTAACTACTCTTACCCTCGGGGCGCGCCGAGCTCAGGCCGACGTTCACCAAGGCTTCCTCGCTCAGGAGGTCGGCCAAGTTGATATCCCTCCCGAGACCCCACAGGGAGTCAAGAACCCTCAACTCGTCCGCAGTAGGCTCGGAGAGCCTGTTGAGGGCCTTTAGTCGGGGGTGCCCCCACCTCAGGTCAAAACCCCACGACGCCTCGGACGCCAAAAAGAAAAAACGCCCCTTCCACTCATGAATAGAGGAAGGGGCACCTCGGAAGAGGGACATACCACCTTGGAAGGCAAAGTACAGCCACTCTTCGTCCGTCGAGTTTGTTTTCAATAAAAAATACTAGTGAAAAATATTTACCGAAGTCGGGATTCCATGCGTAAGGCAAAGGGACAAAAACTCGACTATAGTCCTCCAAGAGTTCGGAACCAGCTATGCTGGGACGAGCTGGTATTCCACCAGCAGGTCACTCAAGAACCTATGAAGGGGGAACCGCAGACCGGCCTAGAGTGTCTCAACGTACACTCCGATCCGGCCTAGAGGCGGTCGCGTTACCCGGCCCTCCGGTCCTGCGGGTTCAAGATGAAACCCAGACCGAAAAAAAATCGGGACTGGATCAGCTCCAATTCCTCCTCCGGTAGGCAAGACTCAACTTCCTCCGGACCCAGACCCATTTTCACAAAGAAGAAAGAAAAGTGAAGAATAAAGAAAAACTAGAAAAAGGGAAGAAAAATGCTCCGCACTAAGAAAAGGAGATAACCTGCGGGGGAGGGATCGCCGGAAATCGCCTTGAGGCGCCGCCGGAAAACTCGGTGACGACTGAGAAAGGCTAACCAGAGACTAAGAACGAGGAAAACGAAACAACCAAGTGAGCCCTTTTTTAGGGCCAGGTCGAAGGATTTATATAGACCCTCCCGACGGTCCAGATCGACAGGACCGAATCCTGCCTCTCATTCAGATTGCGCCGCGTGTCGACTCCGAAAACTGAAGCGGCGTACTTATTTCGATTTGGTGCCTCGAACACGCCATCGAGACAGTATCCCGTCGGATCTTGGGATCCATTTATGAGCCCGCTTCGCGAAGCGGTCTCGGAGGATGAAAAGACGTCGTTCCACCTCCTCTCATTAAAAACACTCCGAAATGCGCGGAATATCAGAACAATTTAAAGCCCTGGCCCCCACCACAGCCATAAAGACAATTACTTCCCGCATTCGAGCTCGCGAGCGGCTCGAACTCGAAAGTCGGGGGATAGTGTTGGGGTAATACGAACTGCCCCAAGGCACGTAAGCACGTCGCGGAGCACGTGATCAGAGGCGCCCGACCTCAGAGGTGCCCGACCTCGGATACGTCTGACCCCCTAGGCTCCCGACTCGGTGCCCAACTAGGTGTCGGACCTCGAAATCCACCACCTCGAATTTCCGACCTTGCCGTTCACCTACTACGGTCACATCCTTCCGTAGTCCGATCAGGGGGCATACCCTGCCATCGCCGTCAGCATTTAATGCGCATAGCTCCTGAAGACCTTTGGCTCACTCTACCATTAATGCACATTTTCGGCCTACTCAACCATCATCACGCATGGCTCCCGAAGACCTCCAGCTTACTCCACAATTAATGCGCATCTCTGGCTTACTCAACAATTAATGTGCGTGCTACCTACTGTCTACGGATCTCCAGTTCTCTACGATGAGTTTCTCCAGTTTTCCACGGCAAGTTAGCTCGGCCGCACCCAATCGGCCATGACAACTCCCTGCCTCCGACCTCAGAGCATTAAATCGCCTGATCGTGCGACATGTTCAGTTGTACTACAGTCTCGCCTTGTCACATCACAGGTAACCTAGCACCTCTCTATAAAAGGAAGACTCCTCCATCTGAGAGGGGGCTGGCGGACAGAAACTATGACACGCACTGTTCCTTCTCCTCATCTACACCTGCCTCCTCTGACTTAGGCATCGGAGGGCCGGCGCCGGATCACCGGCTTCCCTGTAGGTCCACCGAAGAACGCCGCCCGCCGATGGATCGCCGCCCGCCAGCGCCTCGCCGGAGCTCCCCCCTTTTCGGCTGACCGGTCGCCCTCGGGTCCAGTTTCCAGCAAAATATCTGTTGGTAAGCAATCTGAACGATTAGATTTATTTAAACAAATCAAAGCTATTGAAACTTGGTTCGGAATGTTCAACAAAGAGTTTTATGTCAGATTAATTTGTGGGTTGAATGATGGTACCAACAACATAAATGCTAGGCCAATGGTATAAGTAAAATACACCCTGTGTGTTTTATATTTGCATCAGACAGCTAGTTTAGGCAATCAGGTTTGTATTAGGGGTGTTGGTCTTCCTATATTTTCATTTTCTTTTTGTATTGTTTGCATTTGTATACGAGTGATGTTTGATGATGTTAAATTATGTATTCACGTAAATTCGATCCCACTAACATTTTTGGATATCCATCATGATTCAAACATACTTAGTAGTAGAAGTAAGGGTATGAATGAATGAGAAAACTTGATATGCTTGAACTTGATTTAAGTTGGACCTGCCAAATTCAAAACCTCAACTTTGTAGGATAGTATCCCAAACTTGACTATTTGTGCGCTTCTCTACATGTATGGATTTGGTATAATTGGATCTAATTTTATTCTAGACAAACCTAAAAATTCATATCTTATATTGTCCATTTTTTCATGAATTGTCTCAAACAAGGCTAACATTTGTGTTCGTATCAAAGAGGAGGTGCGACGAGTGTGTAGAGGATGAGATAATATTATACATTACGTTAGTTACACTTTACAATGACATGAAGGCAGGAGCGGAAACTTTTTTTGGGAATTAATTTGGAACCATATTTTGCTTGTTACCACTTTCCATGGTAGACTTTTTTTTGGTTATCTATTTTTATTGCTTCATGTATAGTATTTTCCGAACTAGAGAAAATACCAATATTATAGGATGAATAATCTTTTTGCTTAGTTGCATTTGACTTAACCTGACCTCACCCAATTCTAGCCAATTCAACCTAATCTCATCCATTCCAACCCAAGCTCACGCTTGATCTACTTAATTCGACCTAATTTGACCATATCCAAAATCTAATCTTAACCACCCAATCATACCTGATCACACCCATTTGCACCCTATCCACCCAATTTGAACTTATGCTGCCCCAATCTAATTAACCTTATCTTGATTTAATTCCAATGGATCCAAATCTGAGTGCTAGACATAATGTATCCACTAAGAAAATCTAAAATCATGTGCTTGTACCACATCCGAATCTAGTTTAAACCCAATGTGGGTCACATTAGATCTGTTTTTTCATGATTGCACCTGTAAAATTCATATTTTGCTTCTTTAGTATGGATGTATATCACAAAGAAGATCCTCTCATAGAAGTGTATACCTAGTTAAAACTACTAACTCTGTCGTTCTATCATTGGAATGAGTTATTTGTTAGGATGATAGGTGGCACTCTCATAAGTCACCATCTCATTATTCCTCAATTCCTCTCATTATGCGCCTCTTTAAACACTCTCCCAATGCCACCTTCTTTACGCTAAACCCAATCATACAAAAACATAAAAGCAATATATTATCCATAATAACAATATTTTTATGTCATTTTCATTATATGCATTAGATCGAATTTGACATAATATGTTTGACCCTTGCATCCCCTCCTAATGATAATTTTGGCCTTTAAATCTTATTTGTTTCTAGTATAGATCACATCTACTGCACTTCATCCTCATTTATTGGATCCTTTTCCTTTCTACAAAATCATATCCTTCAGTAAGTTCTTCATCATATCAATTTCAGAGGAGAATAAATTGACCTATCACATTCTTCCATCAACTATCCTTTTAAACTATGAATTAACTCTCTTTCCTCATCTCAACCCTCCTCTCAATATTCTCATTTTATCCTTCCAAGGATACATTTTGAAAAACACAACCTCCTTAATCCTTGCCCTCCTCCACAATCCTCCTCTTCCCCTCTCTCTACCTAAGAAAGGGATGCCACTTTATATTAATCTCCTACTTACTAGATCGGAAGAGCTCTTATTATTATTATTATTATTATTTTCTTTTTTTTTTGTTCAAACATATGATTCAGACATTTCTAACATGGATAAATCTAATAAGATTAGAAAACAATAAGTTCTGGAGCGCTCTAGGCAACTCCCTCTTTTCAACCCACATGATACTTCTGAAGTGACTGGCCACGTACCGAGCTCTTATCATCATCCTCAAACCCCCTTATCCCCTCCTACAAAATCCTAGCTATTTAATTTAAAAAAATACAAACAACACAACTTTGCGACATCCTAAACCTTAAGTCTAGCTATATCATTAATCCTTTTATTAGTATGTTAGTCAGTAGATTTTAGCTATTTAGCATTTCATGATGGCCGTTAAATCTAGGACTATACAATCTATACTATCTCTCGTTCAATCCCGACCCTAAAACCGTCAATCAGATTTAGAAATCCAGTTCGTTTTAAGTAATTCTATTTTAAAAAGTGGATTTTCTCTCTTCCCAGATATCCGCTTATTTTCTCCAAAATTTATAAAAGAATTAAAAAAACATTGGGCAGCTTTTGAAAGATTAAAACTTTTTTTTTTTAAAAAAAAGAAACTCGCATCTTCATCCTTTTCGCATGTGCCTTCTTATACCCTTAAACAGGAAAGAGAAACCTTCGGCTTCTGCTCCTGAAGTTTTAAACAGGGTTCTTGCCCACTTCTCCGTATCTCTCCTCTCCCATGGCGCCTTGAATTGATCTCTCGCTTCCTCAATGCGAGCATCGCCCGGGCCTAGGATTAGGGTTTCGATCGAGGCCGGGAGATGGAGCAGATCGAGTCGGAGATCAGACGAGTCCTCCAGGACCACTACAAGTTCAGCTCCACCGTGCGGATCGAGGAGGACAAGATCGACGCCCTCGGTAAGGAGATCAAGGCTCTGGAGGACCGAGTCCGGACCTCAGAGGCGGGGGATTTGGAGCGCCAGCGAATGCAGAACCTTCTTAGCCACCAGTCGACGCTGATCGAGAGGGCGTCATCGCGGACTGAGCTCCTTCGGGCGCTGCACGAGGACCTCCTACTCTTGTTCATCCGAAGAAAGCAGTTAAGGCAAACAGGTGATCGTCCTTTCTGATTACTTGGTTCCTGTGATTTTGTTCATCTTGCGTTCAACTGAATGTGGTAATTCTAGGGTTCGTTGATTTAGAGCTATAATTTAGTCAATAGTGCGTCTTTCACTGAATAGGAGATTCGTTTTTGTAATTTTTGTTTCCATTAGTTTCTTTGGTTGTTCTTGTTTCATTTCGATGTGCAAAATATGAGTTCATATTTCTGATGCATCCTTTTCTTTTATCATTAGGAAGGGAAGCTTACTTTCTGCTGTCTTCTTTTGTTTACATTTTGAGGACGAGGAAAGGGTATAAAAAATTCACGAATTGAAGGTTTACTTTTGTTGCAATTTGCTAGAAAAGTTGTCAGCTAATGAGAAGTTCAGAGCAAGGGATAGAGAGTGTCGGCGTAAAGATGAATGAGTTAGTCAAAGAAATGAAGTTGTTTTCTGCTTTTTGATGGGTTGCTACTCGGTTCCTTTAAAAATATGATCATGAGAACTGTTAGCGGCCATGAGGAAGTGTTTCAGGCCGATAAGCTGCTAGCTGGTAAGATGACATGCTGTGCGGGGCATGATTTGTGGGCATACTAGCATATACAAGTGCATATTCTTGAAATTTAGCTTAAGAAGAGTCCTTTTTTAAAAAGGTGGAGCATATGAACTAAAATACATTCGCAAGGTTTTTATGGAGAAGGTGTACACATGTTTGGAGACATCAAGGTTTTCCCCCTTCAGGGTGCATCTCAATTATGCCAGAGTTGGAAATAAGAAATCATCCTTAAATTTGGAGCAATTGAACCCCAATTGTTAGTTTATTTTACTTGCAAGAAGATCTTTGTTAAGAAGAGTTCAGCTTTTGTTGTTTATTAGTATATAAATCCATATAGAACCTTTTAAATTCCAACATTATGTGGGGAATGGAGAAGACTTGACAAATCATCTTCATAATTCATTGGGAGTAGCTAGGATGGGTTTGATCTCACTTCCGACATGTGCCAGGTATGTAGTTGAGTGTGTTTTGCTACCTTTTGATGAGTTGTTTGGTTGCCAAAAGGTCAAGCCTGAAAGCTTCGTAAACTAAAGTGGGAAAATAAGCTTACATCTTTGGGGTTTAGGTAGAGTGCAGAAATCGGAGCTTATTTGAAAACGTGTTAAAACTTATTGGAACCATCAACATGATAACTAAAGGGACTTTTATGTGTGATTTGCTCTTGAAACAAGTAAAATTTCAAAGACTTGCTTGGGTTCACAAGTGGTGTAATGTTTTCACATTTCATTGTGCAAGTTTTATAGCGTCCATGGGAATTACGACCATTTTAAGTGACTAAATTATTGGCATTAACTTGAAGTTGTATCGTATATAAAGCATAGTTATAAGTTCTTTTTAACTTGTCAGATATGTCCTATTGTCACAAATATCTCCATATGGAGTTATAGGGGACAAGGTAAGGGTCTAAGCATGCAAGTATGCATCCTATCATGATCTTAGAGTTGCTTGCGATGAAGAGGTTAAATGAGTGAGAAAGATACATGCTACTATAGATAAAATTTGTTCCATCAAGAGTAAAAAAAAAATAGTTTTAGTAAAAAGATAATGAGTTTAAGGATCAGTGGAGATATGACCACTAGAAATTGCAAAGGAAGTGACGTAGCAATTAAACTAGATAAAGAACAATGCTACAAAGAACGGTAGGTTTAACTGGATGTTTTAAAATAAAAGTATAAAAACTTTGAATGATACATGATTTTTACACTGGCAATGAAATACTAGGTGGAAAAGTTCTCAAATGAATGAAAGTGAATGTTGGCATAACAATTTGTAAGGAGTGCCCTACAAAGTTGCACCAGCTTTCATGAACACACATTATGAGGTTGAGGAAGTGGGTCTTGGGTAAAAAATTGGTGCAGGCAATGATGATTCCAATGAACTAATTTGGCTTTATGTAGTGAAGGTTCAATTTTTGGCTAATTATTTCTCAATTGGTTAAAATTTGTTTTTGTGGATAATTATTATCTTGAAGGTAGTATTGCATGGACACAAGTGTGAGAGTTAGATCTTGATGCAGATCTTATTTTTTTGGTTCAACAACAGGAAAAATGAATAAAAAGGACAAATAGAAAAAGTATATTGACTAAATTACAAGTAAATTAATTCTACTCAGAAAAACTATAAGCAATTTTTTTTATTAATAGTTTAGAATAAAATTATATTAAACATCGAGAACCTTATTAGTGATTGATTTCTTTGGGTTTTTGCTTTTAATATGTACATATTGATGATTTGACTTGTTTGATGTGTTTGTTGAAAAGAGTGGAATGCTAATGAACCGATGTTACTTTGTAGATCTTAGAAAGTGGTCACATGTATAAAGCATGATATGCAAGATGGTTTTATTGCTATGATTAATTGCAATTAAAGGGTATTAGTGTTAAATGATGAAATAAGGCACTGATAAGTTAGCTAGCATGCTTATCTTCTGAATGCTTCAAAAGGTTAGTGCTATTTGTCTTACCAATACAACTGCTATTAAGATACATATTCCTCATCCAAACTGTAAATTTAGCTCAAGACTCAAGGTTGAGAAATATTTGACATTTTCTCTTTTGGATACTTCATGCTTAACTAAGCTCCAAAAACAGCAAAGATGGACTTCTAACACTTTTAAGTACCACGTCATAAGGCCAGCCCTTAACAGCCGGGACAAAGATTGATAATTATGGTTATTGAGCATGTGAGATAGACGTCTCTGTCACAATTACTTATTTCAAAATTTAAAGGGAGAAGAGGTAGACTTGGCTACACTTGAGTGCATCTCCATTACTATTCAGTCGGGTCTAGATTGGACGATGAGAGTCCACATCAATGATCTGAGCTGTTGGATGTGATTTACTATCTTTAAATCTAAAATCATATGATTTGGAGACCTCTAGCCATGCTTCAATTGGTCAAAAACTTAAATAGCCTAATAACATTAAATTGTTTATTTTTTTGACACTTGATGTATAGTCTAGGGATCTCCAAATCATATGATTTTTGGTATATAAGCAATGTAGAGGTAGTAGATCACACATCCGATAGCTCAGATCATTGATTCGAGACCTCCATTGTTCAATGTAGACCAGACCGGATTTGAATGGAGATCCATTGAGTGTAGCCAAGTCCAGCTCAAGGGAGAAAATGAAAAAGATTATTAGATCTAACCTATGCTGCTGATTTGAGAACATTTCTTTTAGTTTCAGATTTTTTCTGCATTCACTATATTTACAGAAGATGACAGAAAGTATATCGCAAGCAATGATTGTTTCAGCCTTCTTTATACTTAGTGTGCTCCAAGCACCCTAGTCCCCTGCTCACTGAAAAAAAAAGAAAAAAAAAGGAAAGAAAAACTTTAACATTTTAATGTGGTCGCTGATAATTCGTAGAATGTTTCTTCTGCTTTAAGATTAGGTGATTGGATTATCATATGTGCTTGCTTTTATGTTACTATTCTTTGTTTCCCCGACAAAAGTACCCTTGTTTTTTGTTATTCATATACACAGTTTTTCTTCACCAGTACATCATTTTCTTGTTTATAGGTGACTCAGGTGCTGACATAATTCCCAATGTATCCCTTAGCACTGGATTATCTAGTGGTGACAATAATGAAGGATTACCAAATGACTGTTCAAGGCCCTCTTCTGTGGATATTATGAGAATGAATGATGACCAGGACAACATGGAGGAGGTAACTACTGAGCAACCACTGGTACCTCAGGGTCTTAATATGCCAGAAATACATATGAACAAAGACACAGGTTTGACAAAGGATGATAGCAGGGAATACGACGATCTTCGGTATAAGAGTAATATCCTAGACAACATTGCTATCAGCATCCTTGATACGAATACAAACATTGATAGCATTTTAAGCAAAACAATGAAGAGCTCTGATTTTCCGTGTGAAGAAATTCAAGGTGATTGTATTTCATTTAGCTTTTGCCTGTATATATTTATAAGCTATCTTGTTTTCTTATGTTCTAGAGATGATCCTTCCAGATGCAGGCTTGAAAAAGGTACCTAGAAAAGTTTGTCGTGTTGCTAACCGTAATACAGTCAAGAGATTGACAGTGGATTTTGATGAAGCTGGTAACCCGACAGGCCCAAATGCTGGGGCCTTTAAACGATCAATTAATTCATATGTATGCCATTTTCTACCTGTCAGATTCAAGCAAATCGGTGATGTTCCAACTGATGACTATAAATCAGTTTTAAATGTATTAACGGTAGGCATCTCAATCCTTTCCATGTACAGGTAATTACTCCAAGTTTTTGATTTTTTTCTGTCATCATTCGTATTCTTAATTTTGGTAACAATCATTTTCAATATACAGGAGAGGTATAATTTTGATACAAATGGAAGCTATACTAGGAAAAAGATTTCTTCTTGTTATAGACAACACAAATACAAACTCTTGGTTCGGGTTAAGAAAGATCTTGAAAGAGGTATTGAGCCACTAAAACCATCATATGTAAAGCAGGAGGACTGGGATGCTTTTGTCGCAAAGACAAAAGATGAAGAGTTTGATGTGAGCCTCTGCATTCTCTCCACTCTCCATCCAACCTCCTCTCTCTTTCTCTCTCTCTCTCTCTCTCTCTCTCGTTAAACTCATCATACCCCACCAGTGCATCAGGAATTTTTTGGAATGACATATCATCTTCACTTAAAAGCACTATATATTTTTTTTCAGAGGATCAGCAAGAAGAACAAAGCCAGCAGGAGTTCTGTACATAAAAGAAAGCTGGTGAGTTCAAACCCAACTTTATTACCTGTGTTTGTTGTATTGGAAATGATTTCTGAGGGACGTTTATGGTATGAACGCACAAGGGGTCTGAGGAAGTGATGCACGGATATGTGTATACAAAGGTGCCAAAACCCAAGAGAGGTAGGCTACTATTTCTTCTAGTTTTAAATTGTCGGCAGGCCTTTTAACTGTCATGGCTTAAAAGTGATGCTTCCGGAATGACTGATGGGATATAGCTACTATATGCATATTTGTGCACATGTTGCCAATGATGGAGTGATCATATACATGTATCCTTTGCCATGTGTTCTTTCTTCTATGTGTCTTAAAGTGTTATCTTACCAGTCAGCAGTGGCAACAAAAGGCATGTGCTTGTAATAGCAAGTGCAGCCCAATATGCTTGAGTGCCTGCTTATATTTTGGCAGCTGCAATAAGATGCACTTTGATGTACATGTTGGTACGTGTGGCTGCAAAAAGTACCTGTTGTTCAATACTCTCATAATGGAAGCTGTATTTAAAGCATACATAGCTTGTTTCCTTGTAATGAAGATCCACCTTCGACTAGTGCTTTGCTTTCCATTAACAATACGAGCAAGTAGTGGATTTATGCTATTATCAATCCTTTCCACTTTTCCAGTGTTTACTTTTTCGTAAATAGTTTTTACTTTTCCAAGATGAATGAGAAAAAAATCTTTTAATGTTTCTGTATATAACAAAGCCTTTTGTGTCATGATGCATTTGCATATGTTTCTACTTTTAGGGGTAAAGATTTCTTTATGCCATCTAGTGGTTGGTATCATTTAATCTTATTTCATTCTATACTTATTTCAGCTTTCAGTTGTATTATCTTGTGATTTTAACCTTGTGAGTTGTTTATTGTTATGTATTGTCGCTATTAGGACGTAATCCACAAATCTTATCCTATGCATTTGGCATGTCGATTGAATTTTTCTGCACTCATTTCAATCTTGACTCATGTTCGCCTCCCTTGCTTGCTTTCTTAGATCCTTCTTATTATTTCTATTTGGTCTTTTCCATCCAACCTTCTATGCTTTTAAGACCCTTTAATCAAAATCTGAATGACCTTCCTTATTAGAATCTTCTATGACCTTCATTGAGAAATCCATATCAAATATTTAAATAAGTGCGAAATAAGCATGTATGTAAATAGACATATGTCATTCGTCTTTCAATTTTCAATCTGCAGTAACTTTATTATTTTTAATTTTTTTCACATGCTTTTTTTTTTAAAAAATGTGTAGGTCGAAAGAAGAAGGTTCCAGCTGTTGCGGATAGTAGTGACAATGTAAGGTTCCTTTTGTTTTATTCTCGTTTAGTTTT
>JAOXJJ010000831.1:775327-802909 GCA_025769935.1 Phoenix roebelenii
GACTGGGAGGGCTGCACGCTTTAATTGTTGCGTGGTCAAAACATTTGTCATGATGTTTGCCGAGGACGGTGGTGCTTATAGTACGGGGGCGCGAGGGGAGCGCTTGGTAGGCTTCCGCTCGGCGAGCGCCTTCTGCTCGGCGGGCGCTCCCTGCTCGGCCGGGCGCTCCCTGTTCTGCAGGGCGCTCTCTGGTCGGCGGGGCGCTCGCTGCTCGGCGGGTCGCTTGGTGCTCCCTGCTCGGTCACAACTTTTCCCCCAACACTACCCCCGACTTCCGAGCTCGAGCAGCTCGCAAGGTCGAGCGTGGGAAGTAGTAGGGGCGTTCAGTTGCTTCCTGCTCTGAGGGGCACTTGGCGGCTCTATGCTCGGTCATAACTTTTCCCCCAACAATTTCTATGCCAATACGCAGTACATTGACTTACTTTACAAACTTCCTATGTGTGCCAAGTCGTTTGTAATTCGTTGATACAAATAGGCAAGGGATCCTAAAAAATTTAGAACAGCAGATCTTGTTTTTGTTCTCGTAAGTAGCAGTATCTATTTTAAAACAGCAGATCATGTTTTTGTTCTTATAACTAGAAGTATCTATTTTAGAATAGTAGATCATGTTTTTGTTCTTGTTAGTAGCAGCATCTATTTTAGAACACCAGACCATGTTCTTGTTCTTGTAAGTAGCAGCATCTATTATAAAACAGCAGATCATGTTTTTGTTCTGGTAAGTAGCAGCATTTATCACAACTCACCAAGCAACACTAAAACATGGTTGGCTGCAATTCCGGGGACTCTGCACCTTCAATTTCTTGATATTCGACCAATCACTTCCTTGGAAGCAAAAGAATGATCGGTCTGGGTGTTCTCTACCTCGCCATTTTCAGTAGGCACTTAAAATGGAATCAAGGCAAAGTCATGAGTATCAATGAAATCTTGTGGAGCATTTAATTGTTTGCAAGAAAGATACATAACTTCCATTGAAATCACCATAAATGGCTTGATTCAAGCCAATTTTGATAAATTCTTCACCTTGTAAAACATGAACATGAGTACACTCCAGCTCAGTGGAACATAAATTCATAAAATGTAACTTGTGTATTAGTCGAGCAAGCGATGATAATAAGAGATAAGAGAAACGTTTGGTAACATGGTTGACAATACTAAACCAGGATATCTAAGAGGAAACACTAACTAAATGGCTAAAAGGGGATGGCTTAAGTGATGGTTTAATGGAAACAATATGTCATCTAATTATCATTTCATCGGAACTTAAGAGAAGACATATTTATTTCAATAGTCAAAGACAACTCTAAACAATGGATGTTTTACGTTCCATAGATTGTGTAACTTAATTATCATCAAGGAGGCACAGTGGAGTGTGGCCAGAATCTCTGGCCTGAACTTACCAATAAGTGAAGCAATCAAGGGTCTATTTCTTAGGAACATACGGCATGCGACTTAGGTAACAGCATCAAACTGTTGCTACCCTTTCTAACTTGCTCCTAACAAAACATGCATTTGCTTTGATTGCTGATGCATGCCACTAAAATTTTAAAAAGAAAAAAAATAATAATTGGGTCCCTATAACCACATGTCACCTATCAGAAACTTTTGAGTCCAATGATTTAAGGCTGGCTCCTTACACCTTCTTCCTCTTTTCCTGCTTTCGTTTTCCTATCATGTCTAATTAGACCGTCGGGCATCACTATGTGACCTATTCTGATGTAAATCTTTCTTCCTCCAAGTTAACATTTATATTTGAACGAATGAGGAAAATGAATTGTCCTTCCCACCCTCTTCCTCCAATGTACTCCTTTAAACTTTTCTTTATAGATATTCTCATCTTTGTTAAATACATCTCTTTAATTCACCTTTCGTTCTCATAGCTTAAGAAAAATAAAGAAGTGCACCAGCAAAAAGTTGTTTTCAAATAATTAATAGAAAATAATAGAAAAAAAAATCAGTGATCATTTGGAAGATCACAATGATTCATGCTTCTCTTGCATGTTCATCACACTTTGCCAATATTTACATATTGAACATCATAATATTGTAAATTATATTGGAGAGCTCTCTTATTAATTCAGGTTTTCCCCCACCCTGCCTAGTTAATAGTATAGCTGTTTTAGTACATTGGCCATGAGTATGAGCCCCTTCTTGTTACTTTTGTTACATTCTATGACAGGCCGTGAGAATATTTTCAAGCCACTGATTCAGAGAGGGCAATGAGTACCCAGGGAACAGTATCATATCACTCTGGGCGGTTGGATTAACTTGTTATATATTAAAGATAATAAGAAATCAGCTGCCCAACAACCCCAGGTGTCTGACTCCAAATGCTACAACTACCACCATAGCCTTTCCTTGGCATGTCTTGTGTACATGTGTCTCATTATGTTTTGTGTTGCCGTGTCATCACTCCTGTCAGTGTTTTAAGTTTGTGTCTCCCATTGATTCATCTGTCACTCCCTTAGAAAGCCTCCCACCAACCAAAGGAGCATTAGATATTATATATGAACATTAGATTTTTTATTGACTTTAAAGCACATGTAATCAAAGATTAGTTTATATCTTAAAGACAGCCTGTCTGATTGAGACAAAAAAAACCTGATTCTCCAACTAGTTTTTCTCTGGTCTATTTCAAACTATCTACCTTACATTCCCCTCAAGTTGCCAAAAATCTTAATCAAGAGTACAATTATGTTTGCCATCATGCGATCGAACTACTACAAAGTCTGGCAGAATAGCTTGCAAGGTTGGCAATGGTACAAGTGAGTTTTTGTAAGGTGAAGGGCCTCATTCCCAGTGGACCTTAAGTAATTCGCTGTATGATTGAGAGATATAAGAGTTCATTAGGTATTTGCTTTTCAGTTTACTAAGCAAACTTGCATGTGTTGGTTAGAAAATTGCTGCAATAATTTATTATTAAGATAACTATATTTTATGATAATTAAGAGAATCGACTAGATTATAGCCCAGTACAACATGTAGAAAAGTAGAGACTTAGTACTTCCAAAGTGGTTCAGGTGAATTGGTCTACCAAATAATTTTGGGTTTCCTCTGAATCTCAGGTCATTACGAACCTTTATTTCCTTAATGGAAAAAAAAGGAGTGAATTTTTGATGAATTTTGCTTGCAATGCAGACTTCTTTAGGTTTTGGATATATCCTTCAGAGTTCAGATAATGGAGTGATCAAATAGTGCATCGGCAAGCATCACCAAAGATCTTAAAGAGATCTATTAGCTGTAAGTGGTCCAATAGTTCTGCTTTAATTAGAGAGGAAAAAAAGAGTATACCAATTTTTGTGTGAGTCAGAAAATTTGTTGAAGGTGAACAATCACATCAGGAAAAATATGCATCAACATAATAATAAGATCATGATAATCTCGAAACAAAGTCAAACATAAACGGGGAACAATAAATTTGTGGTAGATCCTATGTAAGGCATTACCACTACAAAATATACACGCATGCCTCCTAAAAGAGCTTTTTTTTTTTGATGAAAAGAGCTTCTAGCTCACATTTAAACACAGAAATGATCAAGATAACCAGTAAAATCGACAAAAGGTTTATCTCAATAAGCGTTGACATTAATATAGTCATTTACTAATTAATGGTTTGGTGTTTATCAATTAATGATTCGATGCTGTCTGTAAATTTCATGTCAACAAGTTTATGTTCTACATCGACGGGCATTGTAATGTAATTCATGATTATGAAGAATTCAACTATTGCATATGTTAAAATGGGACTAAAGAATGGATCATATTCTGGCATTCATGAGAGCCCTTGCACCTCATACCATCCAACATAAGTCAATCCAGCCAGAAAAAAGTTCTTTGTGTTTTTTTCATTTTTCTTGGGTGATGAAAAGGTTCTTTGTTAATTAGAAATCCGTAGACTATGATATCAAAATGCAGTAAAGTTAATATAGCTGATGATAAAGTTTTCATTTGATGGGCTTGTTATAGGAGGGATTACCCACTTTAGTTGTTGCAGATTTGGACTCTACAGATTTAATTCTTCATTATTTGCAACATAAATTGGAACACTTTAGCCCCAGTTATCTGCAATTGGTAGACATATGCATGATAAGGCAATTTTTCTTTTTCATTTTTTTAAAACTTGACTTGTCTTGCTAGAATATACTTTGAATGGTAACAGAAGTACTTGACTTTGTAAGAACGCAACCAGCAAAGTGTATACACCAAGACAACATAACATATTATTCTAAAGAGAAAATCCCTGTTATTTAAAAGTGATGGGTTATAACCTTTAGTTCTTTTGATCGTTTCATGGCAAAATCTGTGAGTTTATTTGACCAAAAGTTAACAAATAATTACTTCCAATAACTCACTATTCTTTCATCTTTATTACCTCCACTATTATTGGTTTTATGACAATGTCCTCTATAATCTACATTTCATGAAAAAAAAATGAAAAATTACATTTTAACAAACATTAAAACTTAAAATTATATGTAGGCTACCAAAACTAGAACTTAATCCACTAAACAAGAAACATAGCAACCAGAAAGAAAGCAAACATTAGGAAAAGCAAATCAAGTTAGGACTTAGATATTACTAAGCTGGGTGATGCATGAAAGCCTATCCCACCGTCAATTTAAACCTCTTGCCAAATCACACAATCGGACATGCGTTACTCAACAAAAATATCTCAAGAAAATCAATAATAAGAAAGTGAAAAGGATAAACCTAACTAAAGGAGTACCGATCAATATTTTAAAATACAACTACCAAGATTTTAAAGCATGGTTTCATTTTCTTTTAAAAAAGAAGAGAGTTTTGCAATAGGCTATACAATAAAAAACTTTCCCCCTAATATCCATAACTCTCTAAAAACTTGGATAAAAGCAGAATTTAAATTCATGTCCCTTAATGTGACGGCGACGTCCGGCACCGGGGGTGGGCCACCCCATACTCAAGGACATATGGAGGCTAGTGTCTGGTTGCCGCTCGATCCAGGTTGTCCATGTATTTCAGGAGGTAAATAAGGCTGCAGACTGGGTTGCCTCTTATGCTGCTCATCATTTCGGAGAGGTGTCATAGACTGAGATGGCAGTTGCCCCATTACCTTTATGTCGTTTTTTTTCTCTTGATGCTGCGGGTAGCACTCATGCTCGTTTGACGTGAGCTACCATATATATATATATAAAAAAATTACCAACTAGATTAGCCTATACCTTCAACATAGATGATTATTATTATATTTCTTTTTAGATTTTTTTGACAAGGTAAATCTTTTGTTAAACACTCTAACATTCAAACAAGCGGACATGTTTTCTAAACAAGATGAAGCAAACATGGACAAAGAATATTTTCATTTTGGTGGGAGTAATATATATGGATCGGTTGATGGCAGTAGTTATTACAAAGTTTTGTCCTTTCACAATCAGAATTTGTAGCAACTTGTTTTATACTTCTGAGCAACTAGGACATATGAACTACAAGTTTATGTAACTCTTAAGTTTCTCTCCTACCATCCTCCATTATTACAATGACATCCATGTTTTGCTACTGCTGCATTGGTGGCCATCATTCATTTCAGATTTTGTTTACATGGAGAAGCCTGATATGATGTCCAATGTCGCACGACAAGCATGCAGTAAAATTTTTAAAACAGCATGTTATCCTGCTATAACGGCTCCCTACCAAAACCCTCATTAACTGCTACAACGATCACAATCATTGTTACTTACCTTAAATAGCAACTTTTCAAATTTTTAATATCAAAGTAATGACTCCTATTATAACAGAAAATAATAGACAATGATAAAAAATAATAACATTACCTTTCCCTTTATTTTTATTAGATAAAATTATATATTATTTTTTGACTGTATAATTATTTTTGGACAAAATATTTAAAAATGAAAGTATGAAAAATATTATTTTATTTAATACCAAAAATAATATTTACGTTATTTATCGCCGTTTTGAGAGAGAGAGGGGGGGGAGAGAGAGAGAGAGAGAGAGAGGTGGGTGGGCCAGGGGGGAGAGGAGTTTATTACCCGCGCCAATTAAAACTGTTGAAAAAACTTTTATTATTTCCTTTTTTTTCTTACCCTGCGGTAAACTGTAAATGGCCCGTCACTGTGTCCTCTAGCTCTCACGCTCCTCCTTACCTTCTTCTCTATTTATACCTCGGTTTCTCTTTTTCTCTGTATGCTCTCGCTCTCTCTTCCCACCTCCCCACAAGCCAGGCTTGGGAGCTCTTAGGGCATCGAGATCTCGCCGGAATTCTCCCCTCGTGCGACCCGAACCTGGACGGAACCCGACGCCGACCTCGCCGGAACCATGTCTTCCGGCAGATACATGGCGTACTCCCCTTCTCCTTCGACCGCCCCCCACTCCCCTCACATCACCGGCATACGCTCCGCCACCAACGCCATCGCCGAGAAGGAGAAGTACGCCTCTCTACCCTCTCGAAATCTCTACGTATAATTTCGAAAAGAAACGCCGTTTTTGTCGTACTTTAGTCTTTGATCTTCCTAATTTCCTATCTTTTATATGGGGATGATCTTGGATCTCCGATCATGCACTCATTTCCTTGTTTATTGCGTTCTTCTATGGAGTCATGGTTGGTTCTCGGATTTTCTTTGGGCGACGAGACGCTTGTGGTTTGGAGATGTTACTTTATTTTTCTGTTGATGGTTTCGTGCTTTTTTCTATGTCTAGTTTGAGATCGTTAAATGCTCTTCTGTTTCTTTTGTATGTGGGATTACAGATTATGGACAAAATTCTGGGTCAAAATTAAGATCTTTAGATGTCCATGTGTTTCTTTTGTTACGTGGGATTGAATTAGAGATTATGGACAAGATTCTATTCTTGCAGTGCTTGAAATTTGGTTTTGAGCTGCCTTTCTTTGTCTTTAAGATTTTGAGCTGCCTTTCTTTGTCTTTAAGATTTTGAAAGAGTTGATATTAGGAATCTTCTTTTCTTCTTCATTTGATTATTGTTTTGACATCTTTTCTTCACAGGTTCTGCCTTTTCCTGTGGAAAGGTTTATGGTTTTCATCAGTGTCCGTGGTTTTAGTATTTAGTTGGTCTAATTGGGATTATACGGATAGTAACTCTCTGAATATATGGAGGCCATACAGCTTCTTTGAGTTTTACATGTACTAAAATGATAAGGGCAAATTGATTTACAGGTATCTGTCGGAGTTGCTGGCAGAGCGTCACAAGCTGAGCCCTTTTACGCCTGTGCTTCCACACAGTTATCGGCTGCTGAACCAGGGTGAGCTTAGAAGATAGAACCAAAGTTGTATCTCAATGTTTATCATTATGTACCTAGTGAACCAAGATGCATGATTTTTCATGTTTGTTTTGCATAATAATGCTCGCAACCATGTTGAATGCTCGCAACCATGTTGAATGCTCTTTTTTGGATGCCCCATTTTATGTGCTCTGGTTGGAGGGCTGTTTGCCAACATTCTCATTGTGTAGTGGAGTTTGAGTTCCACTGCTCTCCCCCATATTCATCTTGGTTTCTTAATTTCTCTTGCTCTTTCCTGGGTGCCCGATTTTATCAATTGAACTATGCTATTGCTTCAGATTGTTAATATGTTGGATCTTTTAGAACATCAGAGTATTTTGAGGAAGTTTCTTTTGTTACTCTTTGGTTGTTTTAGACGAGATACATGACTACCTGGAGATTTTTCTTATTCTCATATACAAAGTCAAAACATTGTAACTATATGTTGTTGCTCCAAGGAATCCCCACAACTCAACATCATTATTAACCTAGAAATTATATTGTTATCTGTATCAATCTGTACTTTTGGAGTCATCAAGATGCAATTAGATTGAGAACTGTGTTTACATAATTGATCAAGCTTTAGTGGCATCGGTATTTATTATAACTGCAATCAAATTACATGAAGACAATCTTTTTAGTTTATCTTGTTAAAAAAATTCCTGAATCCTTCTATAGCTTCCTTTGGGTGACGATAACACAATTGACATAAGTTGGTCTAAAACCCCAAAGTTCTCATTGATATTCAAGCATATATGTGGAGGACTGTTGAAATAAAATTCTCATGGCGTTTATTTTACTAGGGGGGAACAAGTGCAATAAATTGTTTAATTTGGTGTTTAGAGAATGATGTTCGCTCCTTCCTCTATTCCATACCCAAGATGTGGTCTAGGCTTTCTAGAGATAGAGATTGTGTGAATACATTTGCCCTTGATCAATAAAGCTGCATATTTTGGTTGCTGTCACAGTCTTTGCCTTTTCCCATTACTGGTTATAGGAGTGCCTTTAAGCTCATGCTGCATGCTATTTGATAGGAGATCTGAAGGAAATATGAGTACTTTCTGGATATGCTTGTGGTGATTTTGTATGATGTCAAGTTATCAAGTTGTGTTTTCGAAAGGAAACTACTTTTGGGATGGTGGGGACACTTATTTCTGGTTTGTTTCTCTATCTACATTCCTCTTCCATTTTTTGGGAGATGCCTTCAGACTTGATTTTTTTATTATTATATCTTTTGCTCCTTGCTCGCACGCCCCTCCTTTTCTCAGACTAAAAACCCTCACAAGGTGTTTGGCAATTTCCTTTTTACTGTTATTGTGTACACATCCTCTGTATTATCATGATAAATAGAAATTCAACATGTTTACCTCTCAATTTTCTCATATTTTGTTTGTTTGAACTTTCTGAATTACAAGTCGTTTAGTTTTTTCTCTTTCCATACATTTTATATCAAATTTTGATCTTGCCTCTGAAATATTTTGATTGATGGAATTTTTGTATCATTCATATTCTAAAACACTGCTCTGTGTTACTGAAATAAGGTATTTTTTGGAAGCTTGTCTATACAAATAGGTGCTGCAGTATTTGATCAGGTTTATATGTGTAATAAACATGCTTTTGATTGATCAACTGGAGTTCCTTTGCGATGTTTATTTGCTAATATGGTCTTTCAAGGAACTTATTTGCTTCACTGTTGTCCTTTTTGGGACATACATATAATATATGTAACATATAGCTATTTATTAATCATTCTAGTGGTTCTTTTCTATGCTCAAAATATTTTGAAAGTCCTATGGGTTTGACCTTAAATAATTAACAGGTAAGTACACTGATCTTATTTCTGATCTTGGACTAACCCATTCTGTTAGCAAATGACTGCATATACTTCTGACTAATTTCTTAACAGATGCTAACTAGTACATCTTATGCTTGAAATTGACATTTTGAAGCAGAAATTTTGCGTATTACCATACTGTTGGGGAATGCATCTCTTTTAGATCAAAGTGGGCTTGAACATGGTAGCCCTCTGACCACTGGAGGATTACTTTCAAATGGAGGAGCAGCTGATATGAATGGGTGGGCATCAGCATTTCAATCAGAAGTATGGATACTAACCATTAACATAACTCCTCTTTGCATCTAATTTTACTGCTCAAGGTGGCGTTCTTAGGGTTTCATGCTAACTTGAATTAACTTGCACTGTTTGCATTCTTGACATTTACACTTTGTGCTAACTTGACTGTTGAGTTGGAGGTCCCAGTATTCTTGATCTAGTTCTTAGTTCTGTAGTGGTTGTGTTAATTCTAATGTATATGACTGTTATTACTCTAACTGACACATCAGCATTTACATTACAAATCCAGAGATGTATGACCTACCTCAAATCTTATCATGATGCTATGATGTCCTTCCTAATAGAGATCATCAAACGGGGAAATTGCAAACCTTTTTGCAGTCCTGATATAGCTTTTGCTTGTCTGTCTTTATGCATTGTCTGTTCTGGATGAATTAATCTTTCCTTTGTTTCTGATTCTGCCGTTTGGTAACTATTTCCAGCTACTCTCGGTTCACCTTTATTTATTCTTCATGAACTCACAGGATGAACCCAGCTGCAAACAGTTCGTTTCTGCAACTCTTTTGGATATCTGGGCAATATTATTTGTCCTGAATGTCAGATGCACAAAATAAATGAAGTTTCTGTATAGGGGATATAGACACTATGCTTGTTTGCAGTGTGCAAAACCATTGACAAAATATGAATTTTGTTTTCCCCTGGACCTTGTTGATGTCTCATTCAAATGTGAACTTCTTTTGCAACTGATTTACAGATAAACCATTATCCTATTGCGCATTTTGGCTTATTTTGGTTAGATTTTTAAATGTTATTCTCATACAACCTCAAAAGAATTATGTTGACATTTTTCATTCATCTTCCAGAATCATTATATATTATATATTGTAGCTTTTTGCTCGATCAGAACATCAGATGTAACATGCAGAGTTTGGGATTGTTGCAGCCTTCATCAGCACATGGTTGGATTGGGTCTCAATGTAGTTCGTCGAATCTCATTGTCAAGAAAACAATCAGGGTCGATATACCTGTGGACAAATACCCTACTGTAAGTTAATTGTCCTTTTGCTTGGGTTGGACCTCAATTTATTATTAAGTTAGAAAGCATTCTCTGATGGATATTTCTCTTCATTGTTTGTGTAGTATAACTTTGTTGGGCGTCTCCTTGGCCCTAGAGGGAACTCTCTTAAACGAGTGGAGGCAAGCACTGAATGTCATATTCTGATAAGAGGACGGGGTAGCATCAAAGATCCTACTCAGGTATCAATTGAGTTCTGATAATCACTGTTTCCGCATGCATGAATGCTTATATATGTACACTTGCATCCACGTTTGCAACACAAGTTGAAACTACATCTCAAGGAACATTCATTGCTTGGAGTCACAAGTGCATAGTCAGAATCTGCTTGGATACCTAGGGGATAGCACATTCTGATGTTTGGATGAAGTTATATACTAGATTTATGGATGATATAACTGCTAAGCCTAAAAGCAGGTCTATTGACACAATTTCAAAAATAATAAATTATTATTTGAAGGAAATGAAATTTTGCATGAGTTCTTCCTTAAAACACTGTGGCATATGCCATTCAACATATTCCTTTACCTTCCAGCTTTCAGCCTTTTCTTATATGGAGAAATGAATGGTTGATTTTCATGCTTACAACTGGAAAACAGTGTAGTAATGCTATGTGATAAGCATGGAGTTTCTTAATGTGTTGGTCTACTAATAGGAAGGTTATTAAAAAAAGGCAAACTGAAAGCAGTCCTTCGAGAAAACCTGACATTTCTGCATATATTGGTTGTATAATGGTATATGAGCAAGATTTCCTTAGCCATGTTTAGAAATATAGGGTATTAACAATTCCATTCTACCAGAAAATTATAATTTATTTTATGGATGAAGAAGAGGAAAATAGCCTTGGCAATTTCAGGGGATTACAGATGGAGCTATGAAAGGCATCATGAGGATGAATGCTGATTTTTATATTTCTTTTTTTCTGTATGTATGGTGGTGGACAACTTTATTTAGTGTCAAATCTGTTCTCTCGGATAAAAGAGATTTAACATTGGCAAATATTTGCTTACACGGTACATTATAATTGACTCCAATGCAAAGTGGAAAGCAAAAGCAAAGTTGTTGGTTACCGTTACAACTAACTGAATAGGTAATAAAGGGTGTCTGGTAGACAAGGCACCCACCATTGCTGGGTTTGAGAAGGGTCAGATGTACACAACTTTATCCCTACTGTGGAAAGGCTGTTTCCACATTCGAACCTATGACACCTACGTCACAATGGAGCAACCTTAACACTGTGGCAACGATATCGATATTCCCCAGTTCTGCCCAATAATCACTAATGTGACATTCCATGTCAACGATAATTTCTAGTACCCAGTATTTCTAGAATATGAGCTGGAAGAGTTTAGCTTTATTGTAGCCCTCCTATTCATCATTTTTTTCCTCACCTTCTACTGCCTGTGGCCAGAAAGATGCCATAGCACACTGGCGTATCCAAAGTATAATCATGTGATACTTCCTACTCTTGAATGACATAGACGCTTATTTTAACTTTTACATAAATAGGATCTTTTAATTATAAAGGGACATTCCTTCGAACTTATATTCTGATGAAACCAACATTCACTAATGTTAGTTTTGCTGTTTCTGATAGGAGGAGATGATGAGAGGAAAACCAGGGTATGAACATTTAAATGAACCCCTTCACATATTGGTAGAGGCAGAGCTGCCAGTTGAAATTGTTGATGCTCGTCTTATGCAAGCTCGTGAGATCCTTGAAGATCTGCTCAAGCCTGTGGTATTGCAGTTTTCCCTTATCCAAATTCCAGCTTTTTTGTTTATTAGCTTTTAACAATTGGTCTTTATATTCACATTTCTTTACTTTTTTTTTTCTAATGTAGGATGAATCACAGGATTTCTTCAAGAAGCATCAGCTGCGAGAGCTTGCATTGCTTAATGGCACTCTCCGTGAGGAGGGGTCACACATGTCTGGTTCAGGGTCCCCCTTCCGCAATAGCCTTGGTATGAAGAGAGCGAAGACAAGGGGGTAGACTGAGTTTGTTGTTTGGTTGGCTCTCCTTGGCAGCAAGTTCTATATTGGGGGCTGCCATGCCATTATATGCCCTTACATGCCATCGTGGCAGAGGCACCAAGGCCATTCCGACCTCATTTTCTGTCTGAAGTGTGTTTGCTGACATAATGCTATAAGCCAGCCATTTCGCGTTGTGTGAAGTTTGTCTTACATGTCTTAACGAGTCAGGGACAAAACAATATATATTCATCATGTTATTGTAATATGCGTTTGTGCCTGCTTTGCGGTTTTGTAATAGTAATGGGGATGTGCATGGAATAATGTCAGTTTTTGTAGAAATAGGGAGACAATAGTCCCCCAAACCAGTTGTTGATGGTACTCCATTTGTATAATTTTATCCTCGATAAAGGTTTTGGCAGTAACAAAGTTTTGCTTGTGGTTATTCTGATTACCTGGGGACTCTCTTTCTACTGAAAAAAAAAAACTACTTTTTTCTCAAAATATTGGTTGAGGGCTGCCCATTTATTACAGAACCAATTTTGATCTTTCAAACGAAGGTTTGCCCTGGTCCCATGCTTGTCAAACATGGTGCAGGGTGGTAAGGGGGAAAGGTTGCAGAAATTCATCTGGAATTTGATAGAAACTTGCGGAACGGCTACTTCTACATCTTCAGTGCAGCGAGGGGTAGAGATTGTAGTTGCTAACTGTGATAAATTATGTTTGCTTGGAGATTTGTGCATGATGATTTGCGGATGCTGTGATAGCCTGATATATTGAGTACCATAGTACTTTTGAACTGGGTTGTTGTTCATCATGATTTATAATTATATTATAAATATTGATGCATTTTTCTTGGCTTTTTTTTGTCAATTTTGCATCTTATGCCATGATAGACTGGCAATTTGATTGGTTTTCCTGGGTAAAGTTCAGCATGTCCAACTTTAAGTGCTACCATTAGAGGGATTGGCTGGTGATTAGACAATTAGGATGTGTGGACAGCCTTCAGGAGTCTCTGTGCCTTGCTACTATGCTAACTTTCTAGGCTTTGGTGATGATGATTCTTCTACTTTTTTCGTTCAACAGTAAAAGGTGTTAAATCCTACTTTGTCCCATATACTTTTCCCTTCCCCACCCACAGAAGCTTATGTCAACTGAAATCGAACCTCCATCCTTGTCCAGGTGACAAAGGATGATACCATCCGAGCAAGCATTTTGATCCAAAATTCTTAGGGTTTGTGTGAATTATACCAAAACCAAGAAATCTATAAGACTATGCAAGCAATTGCCTCTGTTATTTTCTGATGTCGCTCTCCTGTTGATTCGATTGAGGATCAAAAGCCATTTAATCTAGTTATTTCATCCTTTTTCCAGCTTACTTATTTGGCAACCAAAATTGAATCACTTTTTCACTTTTCATCTTCAATCATACTTACCGCACTTAATTTAGAAAATAATTATTTCTATAAAAGGCGAACTAATTTAATTCTCAGTTTTCCAACTTACTTCATTTAATCTAACAAATTGCTCAAATGCAGCCTTAAGAGAAGAGCAATGATAACTCAAAAATTTCACTCAAGGTGATCGCTTTCACTCTGCTCTATTTTTACAAGGTCAATTCAATAGGGGCGATGGTTAAGAACGCTTTCACTTTGTTTTATCTTCCCAAGGTCAATTCAATAGGAGCGATTGCAAAGAAGACCGTTATTTGTTGTTAGTCAAATCAGCTGATTTTCACCAAAAAAAAATAAGATCAGCTGAGTGATATTTAGTTTGAGATTTTGAGTTACTAAAATATTTTTGATAAATTAATCATGATCTTTAAGAAGATTGTTATTGGTCGTCAGTCAGCACAAGTGAAATTGCAATATCATTGGTGAGTTTCTCTAATTTGACATAAGATTTGTATTTCAATAAAACATAATTTAGGAAAGGATGCTACTAATTCAAAAATTCATGCCACCTGTTTCTCTGGATGCCTGAATATAAATCTTTTGTAACAACTAGGATTTTGCTAAAAAAAAACTAACTTAAAGACACTCTTCAGATTCTTTGATTCTAAATAAGTATTTAAAATTTATCTAATACATAGCTAAAATAGAAGTTATAAAACTAAACACATATCTATTTAGATTCTCATATTTTTATGCAAGCTTTATAATGATTCTTAATGCAGGACACTAGAAATACTAAAGAAATCGAATGAAAAAGGAACAATCACTTCAAATAATTTATTTCAAAGATAAAAGTTTTCATTATTTTACAGATAATTGATTTTGGATATTGGCCAGATAACATGTGTATAACCTGATACCTTATTAGCATGTGTTTGCTAACAACCTCCAGCACCACTGCCACGACCACCACCGCAACCTCCGCCACCGCCCCATCCACCCAAACCTCCAAGCGCCTCCACTTGCAGAGATGACCGGGTTACTCCCATGCTTTCTACTGTGGCCGCCCCATATAATGAAAACTTAATGGTCAATACAAGTGCAATAGCAACATATTTCTAATCACCTAAGTGATCACTTTCTCTAATTTGACACAATATTTGAACTTAAACAAAAATTATTTTGAAAAGGGTGCTGCTAATTTAATTCATGCAACCTAATTCCTCTGGACGCCTGAATAGAAATTTCTTGCGAGCTTCATAATGGTTCTTAATGCCGGACGGTAGATATGCTAAGGAACTCAACATGAAAAAGCAACAACCTTAAATAATATATTTGATACCTATAAGTTTTCAAATAATACATTAATTTCTTAGTTATAAGTTTTCGTTATTTTACACATCCGTAACTGGCTCCGGATAGCGGCCAGATGAAATACATATAACCAGTGGAATAACTGATACATACAGCTGCTTCCAATCGCAACGAGACCTGGTGCCTTTATTGCATGTATTAATGTACGCGGTCCGGACTTTAGCAACCTCCGCCACCACCGCCACAGCCACCGCCACCGCCACCGCCACCGCCACCACCGCCACCGCATCCACCACCGCCACCACCGCCACCGCATCCACCACCGCCACCACCGCCACCGCATCCACCACCGCCACCACCGCAGCCAGCACTACCGGCACCTATGATGCCAGCACCGGCAGCACCGCCAGCACCCGTCCCACGTCTTTTTCCCTGGCCAGTCGATCCGTCATCACCACAGGCAAGGAGGACCATGGTTATAACTACGATGGATGCCGCGATCATGCAGAACAAGAACAAAATTGCTGGAAACTGGACAACACCATCAGGGCTGCTGCTGCCAACGGAGAGAGCTTCTACGGTCCTCGCCATCTCGATCTTCCTCTACCTCCCTCAACAGGAATTCTTACAGGCCGCCGTGACCTCCAAGCCTTCTCGTGCCGTCTTCTAGGATACTTCCAGGAAGCAACAAGTGGAAACTTCCAACACGTTGAAACTTCTCACAGTTAACCTCCTCACGGCGATATAGGTGTCTTGGAGAGTGGGGTTCCACGTCCACTTAACGTCAAGACCGGATCAATATCCACTCAAAAAAGAAAAAAGAACGGATAAATATGCGATCATTTTCTGCCACCCATGTTAAGTTAGCATGTCATAATACCAGGGACTCCATGTTTGCCATCCAAAAACTGCTGAAACTAGTTTTTTGATGGTGACTTCATAAACATGTCAAACAATATGATTCAAGGTGGAAATAAATTCATATATATGTAGCAACCCACATTCTATAATTTCACAAATCCGTAGGATTCAAGTTCCGGTTTCTGGCCTCTCAAATCCCGCAGACATTGTAGCGATTGGTGATCATCGTCCGCTATAGGGAAAGATGGCCAGAGTCGACTGTTTTACGTGCACGTAACCGGGTCAGCGGATACTAGAGCATAAATAGCTTGCTTTCTGTCCATAGCTTCAGTCCTCGGCATCCATTTCTAATGACGACGGAAGGGGGGCACACTTGGCCTCGTTTGGATCTCTCCTCCATTAATCAAAGGCAACACCATGGCGACGTGTGCACAAAGAAGCATTTAAAGACTTAGGAACTCTCCAGGGACAAAAATAATAGCTGTTTTTTTTATATATTTGTTTTCGAATGGACTTGGGCCAATTTGTTCTTGAGATGGACAGAAATTCATGATATATTTATGTCACAATAAAAGTTCATGTGGCTCAGTTGTTTTTCTTTTTTTCTTTTATGGGGGCTCTCATCTGACCCAAGCAACTCTAGTTAGGGTCAAATATCAGCTTAATCAAACTTAGGTTCAAGATATCAATCTTTGTTTGAATTTGATTCTTCAAATTGAAATTGATTAAGCTGTATATGGTAATATATTTTTATTATGCCACAATTCAAGGTGAAAAATTATCATTTTCCAAAATGATATGGAATCTCTCCTCCATTAGTTATACACAACATCAAGAGGACGTGTGCACAAAAAAGTATTGAAAGAAACTTCTTACACTAGAGAACTCTCTCGAAGGGACAAAAATAATAATGGTTTATTTATTTATTTGATTTTGAATGAACTTGGGCCAATTTGTTATTGAGATGGATGGAAATTCATTGTATATTTAAGTTGTGATATAAGCTTTTGTGGCTCGGATGATTTTTTTTTTTTAAGGTGGCTTTCATCTGACTCGAGCAACTCCAGTTAGAGTCAAATATAAACTTGATGAAGCTTGGGTTCAAGTTATCAATTTTTGTTTGAATTTGATTCTACAACTCGAAATTGATCACGCTGCTTATGGTAATATAATTTTTATTATGCCACAATTCAAGGAGCAAAAATATCATTTTCTGAAATGATATGGAATCTCTACTCCATTAGTTAAACACAACCTCAAGGAGATGAGTGCATAGAGAAGTATTTAAAGAAACTTCTTATATTGGGAAACTCTCTCAAAGGGACAAAAATAATAGTTGTTTATTTATTTGTTTGGTTTCAAATGAACTTGGGCTAATTTGTTCTTGAGATGGATGGAAATTCATTATATATTTAAGTCACGATATAAGCTCATGTAGCTCAGATGATTTTCTTTTTAAGGTGTCCCTCATCTAACCCGAGCAACTCTAGTTAGAGTCAAATATAACCTTGATCAAGCTTGGGTTCAAATTATCAATCTTTATTTGAATTTGATTCTTCAACTTGAAATTGATTACGCTACTTATGGCAATATAATTTTTATTATGCCACAATTTAGGGAGAAAATATATCGTTTTTTGAAAAAATATATTATTTTTTGAAATGATATTGAATCTCTCCTCCATTAGTTAAACACAACATTAAGGAGACGTGTGCACAAAGACGTGTTTAAAGAAGCTTTTTATATTGGGGAACTCTCTTGAAGGGACAAAAATAATAGTTGTTTATTTATTTATTTGTTTTCGAATGAATTGGGCCAATTTGTTCTTGAGATGGATGGAAATTCATGATATATTTAAGTCAGCATATAAGCTTATGTGGCTGAGATGATTGTTTTTAAGGTGGTTGTCATCTAACCAGAGCAACTCCAGTTAGGGTCGAATATAAGCTTGATCAAGCTTGGGTTCAAGTCATCAATTTTTATTTGAATTTGATTCTTCAACTTGAAATTGATTATGCTACTTGTGGTAATATAATTTTTATTTTGCCACATTTCAAGGAGAAAAAATATTATTTTTCGAAATGATATGGAATCTTATCTCCATTAGTTAAACGCAACATCAAAGAGGGTAGGAGGTGGTTTTCCATGATGGTGGTGGATCGAGTTGTGCTACATGCAGGAGAGATTACCGCTGCCACTGCTTTGTTCACTTCTGGGATGGTCAGGAACATCTGGGGTACTTTTTCTGCTGTTACAGCGCCTAGGTTCGCTCTTGTTTCATGGGTGCCCCCATCCTTTGGTCATCTCAAGGTGAACTTTGATGGTAGTCGGTCGGTGGACGGTATTTTTGGAGATGTGGAATTTGTGATCAGAGACTCTTTAGGCAGGTTGATAGCCGCTGGTGGCTGTCGCATGCCAAGGCTTACCGTTGTTGGAGCAGAGTTGCGGGCTGCTTGGGAGGATTTTTCCTATACGAGGAGGGTTCTCGATGCCGAGCAGATGCATCTTGAGGGAGGCTCTTCTGTGGTGATCGACTGGATCCGGGGTGTAGATAGGTACGGTGACAGTCACCCTCTCATCCTAGAGACTCAGAGATTGGTTCAGAAGATAAGTAATTTTCAGGTAGCACATGTGTACCAGAAGGCGAATAGAGCGGCTGATTTGGTCGCCTCCTACGTCGCTCGGCACTTTGGGGAGCTTCTTTAGACATCTGTAGTTGATAGTCCGACTCCTTTGTTCTCTTTACTTTTTTTTGATTTGGCTGGATGTACTCAAGTTAGAGTTATATGAATTGTCGTTTTAGCCAAAAAAGAAAAAAAAGACGTGTACACAAAGAAGTGTTTAAAGAAACTTCTTACATTGGGGAACTCTTTTGAAGGGACAAAAATAATTGTTGTTTATTTATTTATTTGTTTTCAAATGAACTTGCTCTAATTTGTTCTTGAGATGGATGGAAATTCACAGTATATCTAAGTGACGATGTATGTCATGTGGCTCGGATGATTTTTTTTTTTTTTTTTTTAAAGGTGGCTCTCATTTGACTAGAGCAACTTTAGTTATGGTCAAATATAAGCTTGATCAAGCTTGGGTTCAAGTTATCAATCTTTATTTGAATTTGATTCTTCAACTCGAAATTGATTACGCTGCTTATGGCCGTATAATTTTTATCATGCCACAATTCAAGGAGAAAAAAAAATCATTTTCTGAAATGATATGAAATCTCTCCTCCATTAGTTTAATGCAACATTAAGGAGACGTATGTACAAAGAAGTTTCTAAAAAAACTTCTTATGTTGGGAAACTCTCAAAAAGGGCTAAAAATAATAGCTGTTTATTTATTTATTTTCGAATGAACTTGGGTCAATTTGTTCTTGAGATGGATGTAAATTCCTGGTATATTTAAGTCGCGATATAAGCTTATGTGGCTCAGATGATTTTTCTTTTTAAGGTGGCTCTCATCTGACCCGAGCAACTCCAGTTAGGGTCAAATATAAGCTTGATCAAGCTTGGGTTCAAATTATCAATCTTTATTTGGATTTGGTTCTTCAACTCGAAATTAATTATGCTGCTTATGGCAATATAATTTTTATTATGCCACAATTCAAGGAGAAAAAATATCATTTTCCGAAATGATATAGAGGTATGGCATATTATGCCAAATCAAGGGTTCTACTAATTGAATCCCATGTGCAAGTAATGCAATCACGTGTAACTGCGCAACTGCGATGGGTTGGGCTGTACTGGGGTCCAACCCAAGGCCTAGGCAATCGAGAAAACCCAAACCAAACGGAAACAGACTAACAAAATCCAAACTCAATCGTAGTCCAAATTTCTCAATCAAAACACAATTTAGATTCAGTTGGATCAGGTGGATTCTATCAAAATTTTTGCTAGATTAAGTCAAAAGCCTCATTGTAAAAAGTATTGGTCAAGTGTGGGCTTCCAGCGATTGGCAGCCGAACAAAGAATAGAGGTTAAGTCCAGATTGGTTCAGATTAGGTACCGTGTCGTAGAAATTTGGGTTGGTTCGGGATTGGAATGGGTTCCCTACAAATAAGCCCGACCCAGGTTATAGTTGGGTTAGTATGTTTAACCCAAGCCCAACCTAAGTTAGATTTATATTGATTCAATCCAATCCAGATTATGAGTTATCCTCACCACGCTATAATAATAAAAAAAAAATGATATTCTCGGTGAATAAAAATCATCATGAGAAAGTCAATTTTGTCATAAAAAATCTCTGGTGACGAAAAAAAGATGCCCATTTAGAGAAAATACGTTGCTAAAAATATACGCGACGGTAGAGATATTTTATCAATAAATTTATAATAATTATGACGAGAATATATTGGTGATGATAGTTTTCATCATAAGAAATTAAAAATTTCATCACGATATAGCATATTTTTCATTATCAAAGATTAATCTATGGTAACGCAAATAAACTCGCCATCAAAGAAATTAGTTTTTGGCCAATATTATTCATCATACAAAGTTTAAAAAAAATATACAAGTAAAAGATACTCATTGTTACTAAAAGAATCAGTAATAAATTTTAGAATTGAAAACAGCCGGTCGGATATTGTTCGACCAAGTCCTATTCGATATCGGTTCAAGCCTGTGGAGTTGCAGTTTTCCCTTATTCAAATTCCAGCCTTTTTGATTCTTGGTGTTTACCAATTAGTTCTCGTATTCATATTTTCTCTCTCCTTGTTTACGTCGGGTGAACCACAGGATTTCTTCAAGAAGCAACAGCTGCGAGAGCTTGCAATGCTCGCACGTGCCCCCCTATGTAACTTTGAAGAGAACCAAGACAAGGGGCAGACCGAGTTTGTTGTTTGGTAGGCTCTCTTTGTGGGCCCTATTCTGCTTGGTTGAAAAATATTATTTGTTGGACCAAATCTACCAATAATATTTAGAAAGTAAGGCACATCATGCCGCTCACACCAAATTGTACAAAATGTACCGTATCATTTCATACAAATTTTTCTGAACTAAGATTACTAATTCTGAAAAAATAATGACTACTCTGACGAAAAATAATGATTGATAATTGAAAAGCAATTAAATTACGTGTCCAAAGAATTGTTCATTTCATACAAAATTATTTTTTCTAACAAATACAAGGATTGATTTTTTTTTTTATAATGGCTACTCACCCTACTCTAATGTAAGTGTAGCTAGCAGAATCAAAAGCTACAATCTGACACGATGGTCAGGGGTGCCTCCAGATGTGACCAAAGAACTTCTCCGAACTGCTACGCAGCATAGAAAGCAACCCAGTCTGCCGTCTTGTTCGCATTCCGATACACGTGCATTGCCTGGAAGGCACAACAGTCTCTCAGCATCAGACGGATGCACTACAACAAAAGTGACTTTTCCGACTCTTCCCCGCCAATGCAAGAAAGAAGCGTCAGCAATTTGGGCACCACACCAAAATTTGTCGACGCTTTTGTATAGCGTCGGGTGAAATTCAAATTAGACGACACTTTAAGGTATCATCGGAGGAAAAAAACAGCAATAAAGTCAATCCTCTACCTTTTCCCTCTTTGATTCCCGTGCTTTTTTCTCTCTCTCTCTTTCGGGTAGAGAACAAACCCTAATCCCTTCACCCAGCTGTCATCATCCCAGCGCCCTCCCCCCTTCATAACCACCCTCTCTTGATGGGGACGACCCTGCGCCGTCGAGAAGGGTGTCCTAGGGTACCCTGACCCATCATCTCCCCATTGGCCTCGATCCACGATCTCTCTTCGAGAAGAGGCAAGGGGTTAAAATAGCAAAAGAATTCAAGGATCAGAGTTTCCCACCATTGCTACTTCTTTCTCCTGCTCTCTTCATTCATCGTTCGCCTCCAACCCCTAGGGTTCGACTCGAGGTGGTCCACTTGATCGCAGGCCACGACCTCGGATCTCCGGTAAGATTTTTTTTCCATTTGGTTTTCAGTGCTTGTTAGATCTATTTAGTGTTCGATTGAAAGAGGAGAGGAAATTAAAAAAAAAGTGTGACGGGATTTTCTAGCCTAATTTGTTACCTGATCGCAAGGATCTAGCAAGTGATTTCGATTCTAGAGGCTTCTGATCCAGAACAACTCTAGAATTTTGGGGTTTTTTTCTGGATCTGGCAAGTGTAGAGAAGGTTGGTCGCCAAGGTTTTTCTTCTCGCCCTTTTCGCTAGCCGCTGGGATTTTAGAGATTCGAAAAGGAAGAAGATGAAGATGAAGATGAAGGCTCAGGGATGCTTCCATTTCTACTATAATTTGTAATTTGTAATTTGTAATTATGCTTGGTATTCCTATTGTAATAGATTTTCTATCGTAATTCGTGAAAAAAATCAATAAATTGAGCATTTGTTGTTGTTCCTGTGCTATTAAAAGAAGCAGAATCATATTGTTGTAATTAGAAGAACCAGCAATGGAGAACAGATTTCTTGTTAATCTCTCTCTACAGATTTTCCCCCAAAAAAATAATTAGGTTTTTTTTTATTTTTTTTAAAAAATATAATTCTAACGATGCTTTTAAGCGTCATTAGAAAACGTCGGCAAAACTCTGTTTTTCTAATTAGATTTTTCCGACGCTTTCGCCGGCAATTTAGTTTTCCACTTTAATAAAAGCAACGCTTTGGCGACGCTTTTAAAAGCGTCGGAAAAAAATTACCGACGTTTATAAGCATCGGTAAAGACCAAATAAAGCGTCGCCAAAGCCTCTTTTTGTTGTAGTAATGTCACATAGTAGGGGACTCCCATCCTCCCCTCCATCCCTCCTCCCGTATCCAGTCGATCACTATGGCCGAGTCTCCCTCGAGAATGATGTGCTTGGCTCCAGCTTCGGTCTCACATAGGAGAAGCCCTTCCATGCAGCTCTGAGCTCTGCCTGTATCACTAATAACTCACCGGTGCTCCGCCCACCTGCAGCAATCAACTGTGAATCATAATCTCTGATCACAAATTCCACACCAGCCCTACCGCCATCTCCAGGACCACTACTATGAAAATTCATCTTTAGATAACCGGAGGGTGGGGCTTTCAAGAGATAAGGAGGAACCTAGTCGCAGAAGCAGCCAAACAGGGGTCTCAGATGTCTCTAGCCATCATAGATAAACTCGCTGTAGTGGTCCTGATGATCTCACCCATCTGGATGCAAGCTCTCTCGGCGACACTCCACGAAGACTCTCATCTGTCGTCGAAACTCAAACATTTCTATCTAATCATATGTGGTACGCCACATAGGCCAGACGGATCTTCCACGCAACGACCGTAGACTCCGTGTGGTCTCCCTCAACTGGTGTAGTAGCTCGTCTGCAGAATGGATACCCTAGTGTTGGAGAAGGCCGGCACATCTCCAAATCTATACTGCCCGTCCGCATTCAAGCAACACATGACTGATCGACTCCTCCCCAATCGGGCACCACGCACAGCGCGGATTGATCTGAACACCCTTCCCCACTAACATGACTCTCATTGATAGGCAACCTTATGCTGCAACACGTGGATGAACCAGCAATCTCTGAACCCACCTACCATGGATTGAAGCTTAACACGCAACTCAACAGTCAGAAATGCTGACGCGAAATAATCGTTGCCGTCGTATGACCGCTGTTAAAATAAAAAAACTGTCAGTCTCATCAACTTTTCCACAAGCAATGGCCTGAGACCATTTGTAAAGGCCGGTCGCGTCCAACCAGCCGTCGTTTTAAAACCAGCTCATCCTTCCATATCCGTTCTTTCCGGCCGTGCACTTCCAATCCCCGTTCCCACTCGTACTGCAAAAGACCCGGCTCGGGTCAAAGATCTCAAAGCAAATATTGCGCGATCCAACGATGGATTCGCTCGAAGGAAGCTGAATCCTTCCTTCCTTCCTTCGCGAGAAGGATACAACCGTACTCGGCCCCTTCCAGGAAGTACAACGCGCTCTCCCACTCTCCCCCATCCTTCATATTCAAAGACCGCAAAGAAGAAGTACAGCCCAAGAGCGACCTCTTCCTCGTAGCTAGTATTCCGCCATGGATCACTCGGGCATGGGCAACATGGCGCCGGACAAGGGTTACAGTACCCACATGACCTTCTTCTGGGGCAAGAACTCGGAGATTCTCTTCAAGGGATGGCCCGGCACCAGGGGCGGCATGTACGCCCTGGCCCTCATCGTCGTCTTCCTGCTCCCCGTCCTCGTCGAGTGGCTCAACTTCTGCCGTGTGGTCAGGCCTCGTTGGGGCCATACTGTGACCGGGCTCGCTCAGACGGCCATGTACGCGATCCGCGTCGGGCTCGCCTACTTGCTCATGCTCGCCGTCATGTCCTTCAACGTTGGCGTGTTGATCGCCGCGATACTGGGTCATGCCTTGGGGTTCTTGCTCTTTGGCAGCTCCGTGTTCCAGAGACAGAAGCTGCAGCCGGCCGAGGGGACCAAGGGAGATCTACCTCCCATGTCCTGCGCCTGCTGATCATTTCTACAGCTTTTCAGTGTGCGGGTGATTTAGTGGTGCAATAAATGCAGAAATGTTTGCTTTGGAATTTGATTGTAAGTACTGAATCCGCAACTTAGATTTTAATGGTTGTAAATTGTGTTGGAAACTAAGGGTGCAGATGTTTGATCTTCTGTAAGCTTTCGTCGGAAGCCAATTTTGTTTGGCCTCAGTTTCATTTGGTTTATGGTCTAAATACTGTGTTAACATTATTGCATCTTTCTTGAGGCGCAATTTTTACGGGGAGATTGAACGAACGTCACGATGCTCAAAATAGTATTCCAACTGGAGCTTGTTCACAAGATCTGCAGGGAAGAAATGGTGCAATTGTTTTGATAGCTTTTCCAAGAAATCTTTCCTAATTTTTTTAAGGAACTGTTTTCTTTTTAGCTTTGGAGAAAGGATTGAGGCCACCATATACGATGACTGTAATAAGTACTCAAATAAACGGTGTTGCAGAGAGAATGATGATAATCCAACATCCCCCGTGCTCCACTCATTTGCCTGTTTCACCACTAAGAGTACGTAGTACACTGGGCTATTGGATTCATTTATGAGCTTGTGGTGGCGATAAATGGTGGCAACCTAAACCAGTTTTGATCTTTAGACGTAGGAGGCTGAATACTTTGTTGGAGTTCAAAATTGATGAAAATATTTAGCCACACAAATATTAAAAAACAAATCTGATGAGCATAGTGGAGGACTTTGAGGAAGAAAAGGGCAGCACACAACTGACACAAGAAATCCTTTTCTTTTAATTAAAAAGAAAATCCTACCATCATAATTGCCGGATGGAAACCCATGGACCCGATCCCATGTAACATATTCAACACAACACACCAAATAGCAACAAATAAAAAAATAAAAATAAATACTTTCTTGACTTGGTTCACCAACACCCACACATTTTGATCTATAAATCAGCACATACATAGATTGCTTAAAGCTTTTTATTAGTTTATAAAAATCACAGAGTTGTGTATGGTTGGGATGTGCCCGTATTTTTATATTGACCCAAATAGGATATGTTTAAATTTAAATTCGTAAATTTTTATTTTTTATGTGATAGATGAATTTCGTTACGGAAAGGAGAGATTGCCATGCATATTTGCTACCGATATAGTCATAATTGCTTGTTAACCTTGCTTGATCGCTGGTAAAATATTTGTAAATTTAATCTTGGACCCAACAAAATGCAACCACCACTAAAAATTGGATATAACTCTTTGAGCTCTAATAGGTGCACATCACATAATGCGTCTCCTATTTTGATTGAATTTGAATATGTTCCTCCACTAGCTAAGACATGCATATTATTAATTTTGACTTAATCATGACATCACCTCATCACCTAGACATAATTAGTCTTTTTAATAAAAATAATAAATCAACTATTGATGAAGTTAATGGTGATTAAGCTCACTGTGGAAAATTTTCTTCGAAATATAGGACCAAGCATACCCATGGCATGTGGTGTATATATATTAATTACAATGTAATCCCTCATATAAGCTGTGATTCAGAATTGAAATATAGAATAAGATAACATTCATAAAAAATGTTCAAAAATGCCTTTCTTCCTATTATAAACTGATAAACATATTCGAAAGGAAGAAAAAAAAAATTGTGATTCATGCAGTTTTTCATGATTAAAAGTTAAGAGTATCCCCAATTTTAATTACCTTAGCCTAAAATTTGGGTAGCAATCCCTCTGAAATTTGTGCTCAGAACCTGTGATTCATACACTTGAGTTGTAATTTTAGATAGTAGAATAACCCGAAACCTTTCCTTTTTGTACATGAAAATTATAAAGTAGTTTCTCTGTTCTTTTTGAAGGGAAGGCAAAGCCCTCCTAGATTGTATTAAGTGAATGAAATTAAGTTACAGAAAAGTTTGAAAAATGAAAGTAGCCAAGAAAAGGAAAGTAGTAGATGAAGGGATGGGAGATATAGTATGAGTGTGGGGATTGCTTGTATGCTGGTTCTTCATATTTCCTGACATGGTATGGCTCTCAGTTTCTGCTATCATTTTTTTATTTATTTATTTTGCTGCTAAGGGGGGCATTTCAAACTATACGGGCTCGGACATATCTAATAAAATTAGAAAATAAAACATCACATAATATTTTAGGCAAATTTCGTTCCGAGTTCACAAGGTACCACCTGCGTAGTTGCTTCCTATCATTGTCTGGCTTTACTGATTGTTAGGTTCCAACTTTATCCAGTGTCTCCGAAGAGACATAAATAAGTTTTTTCAGGTTCGGCTCCATCCATAGCGGTGACAATTGAGTATCCCAGTTGGACCGGAGGCTTCCATCGTCCTTATCGAAGACAAATACATGAAAGGTCTCAATGGAAAGAGACTTGTCTATATGCAGTTTTTCCAGGATCCGGTCACTCGGAACGCCGACGACCGGTGCTATTATATATACAGCTGTCATGACCAATCGACACTTCCCCCAAGTTTATTAATAAAAGAAATACAATGTACAGATTATATACTGAGAGATGTTACAAGACTAGACGGTGCCAATGATCAGAGAGAACTCCAAATTCTCCCAATTACTTGGCATCCGCCTAGGCTGAAATCGGATCAAATATGAATTGGATACTAGCATATTAATTTTTATATTTATTTTGTTTGACGAATACAGATACATATGTTAGTCGGAACCAAAAATTCATATCTATATTTATTTTAAATTGATACAAATCAAATATTGAAAGTATGGATATAAATACGGATATTGTTGGGGGAAAAGTTGTAATCGGGCGTTCCACCGAGCGCCCCTCCGAGCAGAGGGCTATCGAGTGTCCCTCCGAACAGGAGACTACCGAGCGTCCCTCCGGGCAGAGGGCTATCGAGCGTCCCTCCGAGCAGAAAACTGCCGAGCGTCCCTCCGAGCAGAGGGCTATCGAGTGTCCCTCCGAGCAGGGGACTACCGAGCGTCCCTCCGGGCAGAGGGCTATCGAGCGTCCCTCCGAATAGGGGACTGTCGAGCAGGGGGCTACCGAGTGTCCCTCCGAGCAGGAAGCGACCAAGCACTCTTCCTGTCGCATTCCCTCATCGTACGCCCCGCCATTCTCGACGATCAGCATGTACGACCATGACGGATACTTTGCCTACGCAACAATTAAAGCGTATGGCTCTCCCAAACGCCAAGTTCACT
>JAOXJJ010000831.1:803009-818318 GCA_025769935.1 Phoenix roebelenii
TGTCACCTCGCAGGTAAACCCGTCACCCTCCTATAAATGGGAAACTCCCTGGAGGGGGACGGGGGGACTCTCTCTGGCCAAAGATAGAAACTTACATTCTTCTTGCCCCCTCTGACTTAGGCATCGGAGGGCCGGCGCCGGAAACCCCGGCCACCGGATTCTTTGCAGGTCTTCCGGAGGACGCCGCCCACCGACTCGCACCAGAGCTCCTCCCCCTCGGTCGAGTGGCCACCCCCGGGTCCAATTTCCAGCAACAGATATAAATTGGATAACTAAACTTTACGATCACAGAATCAATGGTATTACTAAGTGGATGATAAATTAAATTAATAGCATATTAATATGATCATTTATTTTTCTTAAAAGTTCATGACTACTATATAAAATTAAATAGAGTTACAAATAGAATCGGATATTCGGATACGGATCGGATAATTATCTATTCATATTTTTTTTTACGAATATAGATACGGATATAATTATTAGTTTGATATTATCCGATCTACTTTCATCCCTTTGTCCGCCAATAGATCAATCTACTCAACTTCACCATCGGTGCCATAGAAATGTTGGTCCTGAGGTAGCTGTCAGGGCAGAAGTGTAGAACCAGCCACCGGCATTGTTGACTTGTTGTAGACCATGTCGTCGATTGGTTTGATGGGGGAGGCTTGGCCCAACCACAACTAACCTTACAACTGAGCCCAAAGAACGGTAGAGCTGCAGATCAAGTAGGCTGGGCCAGGCCACATGCTATCCTGAGCCCAACTTGGAGTACAAGAGGCCGGCCCAGCCTCCCCTCAACCTCGTGAAGACGTCATGCCGCCCGAGGGATAGTTTTGGCAGGCGGTGTACTACAGTCAACAATCCCATCCATGTCGGTTCCTTAACTAAAGCATTTTGGGAAATCTGACACCTTGTCTTTGTTTTGACTGTTATTTGATTCCTTCCTCCTTTTTTTAAAACATTGGCGTCAAATGCTTCCTTCCTCCTCTTTTTTTTTTTTGTCCTTCTTTTTTGAGGAGGGGGATGATGGCTGGGATACCACTTCATTTGCAAAATCACTGGCATTTAAAAAAAAAAAAAATCTATACTGTATTACGATCTGCATGTTCTGCGCATATCTTTATCGTCATGGCGATCCATTAGAACACCATGCGCTGAAAATGAATAGAATACTTGTTTTACCCAAAAAAAAAAAGTAGAATAAAGCGCCCAAAAGTGAGAACTTCAGAAGGCAGCCAATACTCTCTGCTGGATTCCGTATTTCCGTTGCTTTTTCCCCCTTGAATTCTACTTATCATAACCATTCCTCAAGAGTAATCAGTTCTCATTTCCCATCTCACATACCTATTTCCTGGTTCTCTGTGTTCAACCACATAGAAAGCTCGTAACAAATAAAACCTTTGGTACCCTTTTCACAATAAAAGCTTGATAGCAATTTACCAACAAACTGTTAGCAATATGTATAAAAAAAATCAAGATGAGAAAGAAGAGAGAGCATGGCCAATCAAAAGCTTCGTGTCATATATTCAGTTATCCCCTCTTATTTTTCTTTCATACAGAGGACATACATGAGAGAAACTCACATCAAACACTCGCACTCTCCTCCACATAGTACTTAAGAAACACAAGTATCACAAATTCCATAGCCCCCATCACAGCCACTGCCGGTGCCGTCACAAAAACCGGTAGCGCCGATGAACACCGGCCTCCCCTGCCTCCGACGACGCTTCCTAGAGGCCTCGGGATCATCCACTCCGGCAAATATGATCCAAGATACGATAGATAAACAAATGACAATCACGCAGTACAAGGCTTCACCTCCATAACCATCACTCCACATAGTCTCCATGGCCATAGCTTGAAGCTTATTTCTCCTTCCTTCTTCTATAGAACAGAGGAAAAAAAAGACGTCTTTGCTTGGACTTGCTTGGTGTGCCCGCTCTCATACCATATATATAATATAAAGCGAAGTCATGCGTGGTCGCCAGTAGAAGGCGGTTCGATATGGGTGAGGCGTTTGCTTAAGAGCTAAGAGAACTGTGGACCTCACAGGCTCTCTGCACCCCGGGCTGAGGGAAATGCCATTTTGCTTCTTGACAGTGATATGGTGATGCTGAAATATTGAGAGTGTCATAAAAGAGTTACATAGCTTCCTTTTTAACTGAAAAAGGGCAAAATATCCGTGTGAAATTTCTATGTTATTTTATTATTTTCCCTTTTGTTTCTAGCTTACAGGGAAAAATGTCAGTGTGAAACATCTATGTTATTTTATTATTATTTTCCCCTAGCTGCTGGTTTGGTGTCTAGGGCACGACCAGGTCTCTGTTCAGGAGGTAAAAAGGGCCCTGCTAAACTCTAAAATACATTTTGTTTGCCGGTTGTTTAAGGCTTCTTTCTTAATGTCTTGTCCCTCAGTTCCTTAATGATGAAGGAAGATCTTTTGGTAATCATGCAGCTTAAGCATGTCTTATGCCCTTATCAAACATATCCATACACTTTCTAGGAAAGTTATCAAACCATTGATTTCTATGTATAAATCCATTTGAGGCCTCCAATTTTTATATTCTTTTTTGCCTCTAGAGTGAATGAGAACTTTGGAGGATTTATTTTGCCATGGTTGAAAGCAAATTATGATGGATTATGTACCAGTAAATAGGTATCAAAATTGTTAGCTCCAAGGAAAATAATAAAGACAAAAACTTCTCGCTAATTATCATGAGGTTAGAAAAATGAAATAACAATATTGAAGGGTATTTTAAGAAAAGCAGCAAAATACTAAATTTAAAAGCATATTTAAAATTCAAGACCTTTTTCTGTTAAGTCAAACAATTTTAAACACTTTCTAATAATTAGCAAATTAAATTTTATTTTTCATATAGCTCATATCTTTCTAGTGTATAACCTACGCAAAGATTTTGGCGTTGGACAAAAAATTTATTCAAGCACTTTCTTGGCTAACTATTCATGTTTTGGTTAACAGAATTTAGATGCATCCAACATGCTGAAGTATTAGATTTTGCAATTCTCGATAACCACACATTCCTCTTTAGATGAGAAGCTTCACTCTTTAGAAAAGACTTCCACAAGCAGATGAGCGAAATTTTACACTGAAAGCCTTAGTTGCTCTTCCACTACCACCATTGCAATAGCAAAAAAAAACTGATCAGACCTAGAATGCTATTACCAAGCCAGGCCTTGTTCAACTCTGGAGAAACCGGTGGAGATACTGCGCTCCACTAATAGATCTAGTTAAAAAAGTGGTTTGACATATCTTATAAATGTCAGGTTTGCAGGCTCGATAGCGTTTGATATCTCAGTCAGAAAGAAACCCTTGATGTTATATTTCCCTCCAACGTACATGATGTCACACGGATAACATAGTATCCTGCATGATGTAAACTATCATACCGTCCCATTTGTCAACCGCTTCACCTGCAAATTTGATTCTCTAATTTGCTACATTTGTATTACTGAAACACAATAAGGCAAATTTAAAGCTCTGATTTACTGATACGGCAAGAAGGAATTGGTGCCACTCAAGAAATAGGCATGATACTTCACTGGAAGAAATGAAATCATGAGTAGATAGAAATGAGTGGATGAAATCATGAGCGGTTACAATACCACTCTAGTGCCATTTCAGGAGTGGATGGAAGAGTGGCGCTTCAGTGGTCCTCCCATACACACTGCATTTCAAATTGTGAAACACTACTGTCATACCAAGCAGTGTCAGGATGAATTCCACTTCACTGACTTAGATTCTAATTTAGAAGCGTTCAGTTATAATTCGGCATGGCAGCATCGTGCACTGACCACAATAGCCAGTGTGAATCAACGGTTCTTCTCATTCTAGGTTGAGTCCAGCTGGAGGCGGCGCGGAGTGGAGGTATGTGCCAAGGCATGAGGTGACGTGCGAGGCAGCATGGTAGGCGTGTCAAGGTGGCAAGTATGTGGGGACCGCGGACCCTCTCTCTCATGGGGACCGCGCGGGTTCTCAGTTTGCGCTTTGTGGGGGTCGGTTGCTGGATTCCTTCTTGTTCCGAGCCTTGGAGAGTCCGTACAAAGGCACCTAAGCTTATTCGTACGCAAGGCCTACAAGCCTTCGGAATTAGGTCTAATACACCTCCATAATCTCAAGGCCATGTACATTATATCACCAACTCTGAAAACACTTCATGTACAAAACTTAAAATTCTAGATTGAGCGTTGAAAGATACTTGCGACCAAATTGGCAGCCATATTTTTCCTAGAGCACCTAAGCTTATTCGTACGCAAGGCCTACAAGCCTTGGGCATTAGGTCTAATACACCTCCATAATCTCAAGATCATGTACATTATATCATCAACTCTGAAAACACTCCATGTACAAAACTTAAAATTTTAGATTGAGCGCCGAAAGATACTTGCGACCAAATTGGCAGCCAGATTTTTCCTAGAGCCGAGAGTCTCTAGGATTGTCTACTGAGGTCGAAGTATGGGGACCTGGCAAATCCATCAGCCTTTCGCATCGGTCGAGGCTGCTCCTTTATCTTGAGATAGATATGTGCCCGTGCCCCCGTAGTGATACTGGCGATCAGATGGGAGATCAGAGACGGTAGAGCAATCAACATTCTGGAGGATAGGTGGCTATCTAAGGTTCCACTGTAGGGCTGGCCCACCCCGATCGACCACGGCTGGTTGGAGGGACGTAGAGTAAGTGATTTGTTCGCTTCAGGGGAGCAGAGGTGGGATGAGGCTCACATAAGGCGGATGTTTGGTAAGCAGCTCGCCGAGCGGGTCCTATCTTTGCCGATCCCTACAGCGGAGATAGTGGATAGGAGAGTTTGGAGTATGACTGGGAGGTCTGTAGTGCGAGTATGGGACTTATCTGGGATGGTCGGGAGGCCTCTGGCTCGATAGATTGATGGAGGATGGATCTGGTGGGGGACAGAGCTCTACTGCATGCGGCAGAGATTTTCAGCACTACTGAGGCAACACCTGTTGGGTTGGTTAGAAAAATTTGGAGCCCTCATTCTGTTCTTGTAATCTCCAAGACTGTGCTTGTTTCCTGGTGTTGTTGTAAATTGGACCTGGGGGTGACCACTCGGCTGAGAGGGAGTCCGGTGGCCGGGGTTTCCGGCGCCGACCCTCCGATGCTTAAGTCAGAGGGGGGCTAGTATACAAAAGGAGAGAATGTATCCTCTAGAATTTCTGAGTTCCTCCCCCCTTTCTAAGGGTGAGGAGTTTTTCTTTTATAGAGGGGTACAGGTGTACCTGTGATGCGACGGGGCGAATGGGTTACCATCATGGTTGAGCACGATCGTGCGAATCATTGCACTGCCGTGGAAGAGCAGGTCGGAAGTCAGCGTGTCGTCGTGACTGACTAGTCGTGGCAGAATGGCTCAACCATCTGCCATGGAGAGCTTGAGGTCCGTAGGTAGCATTAATTGTTGAGTGAGCCGGAGATCAACAGAGGCCATGCACATTAATTGTTAAGTGAGCCGAAAATCAGCAGAGGCCATGCGCATTAATTGTTGACGGCGGTGGCAGGGCATGGTCCCTGGTCGAGCTGTAGAAGGATGTGACCGCAGCAGGTGGGTGGTGTGGTCGGAAGGTCGTGCTCCCAAAGTCGAGGATGCCGAGGTCAAGTACTCGGACGGGGCGTCTCGGAGTCGAGCGCCTGGTCGGACGTCGGGCCCGGTTGCGTGCCTTAAAGTCGGGCGGACACCTCCAGGTCGGATGCCTTCAGGTCGGGTGCCTTCAGGTCGGGCACCTGGTCGGGTGCCTCCAGGCATGTGCTGGCCACGTGCCCATATATTTCGGAGCGACTCATTTTTCCCCCAACACCTGGGTGCCCCCATCTCTAGCTTTCTCAAGGTAAACTTCGACAACAGTGTAAGCGAAGAAGGGAGTTGCAGAGGTGTGAAATTTGTTATTAGAGACTATGATGCCAGACTGGTGGCGGCGAGGTGTTGGCAGAGCTTCAACATATCTGTTGTGTGCATCGAGCTTAGAGCTGCATAGGAGAGCATTACCTATGCGAGGCTGGTGCTGGGCGCAGATCGCATCTTCCTCGAGGGAGACTCTTCCATGGTGATTGAGTGGGTCCAAGTCTGGGATGCGTGGTTGGAGAGAGAATGCTTCTCCACGACATCCGCAGACTACTGGGGGAGTGTGGCTTCCATCAGGCCACACATGTATACAGGGAGGCAAATGAAGCCGTAGACTGGGTTGCCTCCTTTGCAGCTCACTACTCTTGAGGTTTTATCCAGCAAACTATATGTCATTGCCCGAGCCTTTGTGTATTCTTTTATTTTTTTATTTTGTTGGTCACATTCACACTCGTGTGAGCCGCCGTAGTACCAAAAAAAAATCCTGAAGATATACCAATTCCAAGAAAAAAACAAAACAAGACTATTATATTAATGGATTGTTAATATAATATTTTTTTACTATTATATTAATGGATTGTTTAAGTGCATCGAATCATTCACTTCAGCCCGAGTACAGAGAGCAGGGTCAGATAGGAGATTCAAGGGATTCTGCAGATACCTGAGGCAGGAGGAGACATTGACCTACCTGAGAGTTCCCATCATAGGCTGCAGACTACGGGTGGCAGAGTGCTCCAGTCTGGTGTAGCGAGTACAGAGCAGGTTAGAGGGATGGAGAGCGGCTTCCCTGTCTATGATGGGGAGATTGACATTGATTAGATCGGTGTTGGGGTCCGTGCCAGTATACCTCATGGCCAACACAGTGGTTCCGAAGACGACCTTGCTGAGGATCAAGCGACTGCTTCGGTGCTTCCTGTGGGGTTCACACGGCGGAGGCCGCGGTGTGCATTTGGTGGCCTGGGAGCAGGTCTGTTGGCCTACTAGTGAGGGTAGTCTCAGGGTGCAGTCCTTACTGGAGCAGCGTGAGGTTTTCATCGTTTGGCATGCAGCTTGGTTTCTGTTAGAGCCACAAGGGTTGTGGAGTCAGGTGATGGCAGCCAGATACGATTGAGAGGGCTCAGAGGGGGTATGGAGTGGGCGTCGAGTCTCCTTCATGTGGCACGAGATTGGGAGGTACTTGCCGACGGTGTCGGCAAACACTAGATGGTTGATAGGCGATGGGCAGAGTATTGATGTGACTGCGGACCCATGGGTGGATACAGTTCCACTGAGGTGCTGGCCGACTATGGTCGACACTGAGGTAGTGGAGGGGTTGCGGATTTTCGATCTTCTTGCTTCGGGAGAGTCAGCATCGGATGAGGCCAGACTACGACAGTTGTTCGGAAGACACCTAGCTGAGAGGATCTGATCCCTTCCAGTACCAGGATGTAGTGGGCTAGATGTCAGGGTTTGGGGCACCTCTTGTCAGTCCAGTGTCAGATTGGGAGATCTTTTTCGTGTTATCCAGTGGGAGCATGAGCCAGGGCAGAACTGCGCTTGGATCTGGAGGTCAGGGCTTCATCCGAGGGTGGCACTCTTCTTATGGAAGGTGGCGTGGGACTGCATTCCGACGAGAGCAATGCTGAGCAGGCGTGGCTAGGGGATCCCAGCAGAGTGCGAGACATGCAGTGCTGAGGAGTTGGTGGACCACGTGCTCTTCCAGTGTACGTGGGCGAGGTCGGCATGATAGTGGGAGGCTTCAGTTTCTACAGATGATACGGTAGTGGTTGGCCCGCCCTCGGACATATCAGGATGCTATCAGAGCGACTTGCACAGTACATCAGATCTGGCTGGCAAGGAGCGCCCGCCCCTTCGGCGAGCGTAGGGTGTCACCGAGGTTTTTTGTAGAGTTCGCTCGAGTACAGGCATTGGAGATCATACCCTCTTCAGATGGACCTTTAATAGCTTGGGACACATGGGGTTCCCTCTCTGCTTAGACAGCTCCTCAGATGGTATTTTTCACCTGGGAACCCCCACCCCCGAGTTTTCTCAAGGTCAACTTCGACGGATCGGTACTAAATGGAGGCGCGCGGGGTGGTGCGGGCTTTGTGATACGGGACCTGCACTCTAGAGTGGTGGCAGCAGGTGGCTGCCAGTTGTTCGGCACGTCGGTCCCCGGGGCAAAGCTGCAAGCTGCTTGGATAGGTTTTCGACATGCGAGGCAGGTGTTGCAGGCCGGCTCGATTGTCCTAAAGGGCAATTCGGCCACAGTCATCGGATGGATTCAGGAGGGGCTGAGGGATGAGAGCACAGACGATCCCTTGGTTTAGGATATAGGGATAATGAGGAGGGATAGGGTGGTCGTCCAGGCCAAACATATATTTAGAGAAGCCAATGGGGCGGCCGACTGGGTGACTGCCTTTGCGGCTCATCATTCAGAGTACACCCTTTGGACAGGGGAGGGAAAGCTACCATTGGCACTCCGTGAGTTAGTGTTTTTTGACTTTATTGAGTGTATTCGTACACATATTGTATGAAAACTCTTTTTCAGCACAAAAAAAATAAAATAAAAAATGCCCATAAGTTTCATCCTTAGTCAGTTGCAAACGAAGTTCAATAGGAGATTTACCAACCTCAAATAATGATCTTTGACCAGAAAAAATGAATAAAAGTTACAATGCCGGTAAACTGCATAAAAACAATAGTAGTTAATTTTTTTTTCTAGCTCATCTTCGCCTCTAAAATTAGATTGTTGGATCACGGAGATCGCTTATATTTTACAAACTTTGAAAGTCTACGACTACGAAAAGTTGTAAGAAGCATTTGTAGGGGTCCTTCGCTAGGGATAATAAAAATATCAAATATGATTTATTAAGCTATTGATACTCACATGAATGACATTGTTTACCTAGGGTTCCTCTTTGACTCCTACAGCGTCTAGGTACGCGACGATACCGATAGTATCCTGGGAGCCCCCACCCCTTGGTTTCTTCAAGGTGAATTTTGATCGTAGCATCTCAGAGGGCGGTAGCAGATGTGGTGTGGGCTTTGTGATCAAAGACCACGACTCCAGATTGATTGCGGCTGGAGGACAACGTATTTTGATGAGTCTCTCCTAGTGGCGGAGTTGCGAGCGGCATGGAAGAGCCTTCAGGCCAGAGTGCACCTGGGCGCTCGGCGGGTCCTGCTTGAGGGAGATTCGACTACAGTGGTCAACTGGATTCGAAGTGGGCATGTTAGGCTAGATCTGCACCCTCTTGCCTATGATATCTGCTATCTTGCGGGAGAGTTAGACTCCTTCCGATCCACGCATGTCTTTCGTGAGACGAATAGTGCGGCAAACTGGGTCACCTTATTCGCAACACACCACTCTGAGCCGTCTTATGGAAGGAATTAGAGCGAGTGTCGGTGGCACTAGAGCATGTTTTGCTTTCTGATTATCCTGGGCGTTCTCATGGTTTGTAGTGAGACGCCGATACACCAAAAAAAAATGACACCGTTTTTGCCGGGATGTTTTTATAAATCAAATTTTGCACAAAGATTTGTTTACTTTCAACTAGTTTCTTTTTCTAGGCCCTTTTTATCTTCTACAGGCACAATTATGTCTGCTTAAGAGAGTCTTTAATCCTATTCTAGGTCCATATATTGACATTTTCAAACTGACTGGTTTAATATGCTTATATATAGAAAATATGATGGTGCATTTGGTTGGAAAGCAAGTAGAAGATATCTCCCCAAAGTGAAAGCATATCCTACCAAATACCCAAAACTGGCACCCGGGATAGGCTTATACAATGGGAGGAATATAATTCTATCTTCTCATTTTGGTGAAAGAGACTTATACCATATGCATGTATATCGTGAGACTAACGAGGCGGTAGACTATATGGCGGTATTTGTAGCGAGCCACTCAAGAGGCATCCTATGGGTTGGGGAGGATGAGATGCCGGATGTAGTTTGGGAGCTTTTGTTTGCTGATTCTATTGGATGTATTTGTACCCGGGATGTATGAAAAGCTTGCTTCAGCAAAAAAATAAAAAAGAAAAAAGAAAAAAAAAGACTTATACCATGGAACAGAGAAAAGTTATCTTCTTGAAATACATTTTTTTGCCCCATCCTCTCTCTAAAAAAAAAAAAAAAGAAGGGAAGAGGGCAATTTCATCATGAAGACAAGTTCCTAATCATCACAAAATCTAATATGCTTTATGCACGTATCACTTCGATAGTACCTGAATAAGTTAAATCCTATTCCTTCTAAAGTTATTCTGTAGTCAAATGTGCGCCAAGGTATACATTGTCTTAAAAAAAAAAAAAAACAAGAACTCACCCCCTTCAATGATTAATTAGATCATACAGCTTCACAATGCTCTGAGTCAAAAGGGTGTTCCCATTAGCTAAGCCTAAGCCATTTCATGGCTAGGTCAAGAGGAGGGCTACACATAAATCAGGTTGACAAGGGATAGACGCAACTCAAAACTAAATTCATATTTGAATCGTGTCAAAAAATTTGAACCCAAGCCTAGTCCATTTCCATTTGGTTCGGATTGAATGAAGTTGGATGTTTGATTTATGAATCCATCAAATTTTTGGTCCCAAATTGGATCAAAAACATATCCAATCATAAATCAAAATAAATATGTATGAATTGATTATCTTATTATATCATAAATATACTGTTTAGAAGTCCAATACTAAGCAACATGTGGATACTGTCAGCAACCTATTCTGTATCAGAATTGATTGATATCCATATATAAATTCCAATCAATAGAACGTATTAATGACTATAAAAATTAATTTTTTACTAAAAATTTTTGATGTCCAAGAAGGGTTTTGAGCTATAGAACTCTTGGATTGGTTTGGGTTGTTTACGTTTGGAATGAAAACTTAGACATCCAAATACAATTTATATTTAATTCAGGTGAATATTTTCTTTTCAAACATAATCCAAGTAACTTTGACTTGGATGAGCACGGCATGGCTGGCTGAGCTGAGCCCCGCGCACGACCAGCCTAATCTCATAAAGGCCGATTTGGATTCTAAAAAAAGAAAATCTATTTAAGCAAGAAGACTTGCATGTGGGACTGAAAAAAAAAAGAGTTTTAAAAACTTTAATATATTTATCATATAGACGATAAGATTGGTTTTTATTTTATAAAATTTATTTTTTTTTTATAAGTTAAAAAACTCCAATAGAGAGTCCATTGCAAGACCAAAAAAAGACCCTAATTAGCTATTATGACTACTTGCTTTTAGAAAACTAGCGATGCTAAAAGAGCACCAGTACATTACCCATGACATTCTCCATATAATATGGTATTAGAGGATACTTTCAATTCACATGGGGTCGATTTGATTTATGTAGGATTGGAACATTCATGAAGTGCCATTTTCAATGTCACTCAGCACCATATTTGAAGCAATAAGATGTCATTTTTTCTCTGGATAATAGATTTGGCTTACAGCAAAAGGAAAAAGTTTTTTTTGTTAAGCACACTAATAATGATAGACAAAAACTCGTGAAACAACCTAACTAAACAGTTTGGCTTGCATTCTTAATAACCCGAGAAATGCATTAACATCTAAATAATTATTAGATACATGGTATTATTCATCTAGGAGATCAATATGCCATCATAAATACTACCATGGAAGAACTTATCAAGCTTCCTCGCACAAGAACATATATTTTTCATTATGCTTGATGGATCACAAGCAGAGTGACATATCTTGGAGTCTAGTAGTAGAAAAAATTGCTCAACTAACAGAAATAAAAAATTTATTTGACATGCTAAATAATTATCAACAAAAAAATTCCAACAATCATTATTCAATTTACCTCTTGATTAAAAGGAAAAAATGTCCTTGTGGATCCAATTAAGTTGCATTTTTCATTTCCTAAATTGCACATTCTCATAAATAAAATAACTTAATCAATAAAGGGATATGTTTTGAAAATATTTTATATAAAAATCATGTTATCATACGTTCCATTGATGAAAGCATGATGTAACATCTGTTCTCTACTCATGCAAGCCATACATGCATCCGACCAGAGTCTACCAACATGATTAACAACTTCTTACAAGCGTGGACGCTAATGGGTTTAAAAAATTAATATGGAGCCGTATGTTATGTGTACATGTATGAAGCATGATGCTGCCTAATATGGGAATGATTCATTCAATCAAAAAACATAGCAATGTTTATATGTCAAAAATTTTAAATACTTACCATCCCAAGTAGTCACAGAGTCCAAATATTTTTCTACAAGATTCTTGAACTTTTGCGAAATAAAAGATTCTGCGTCTAAGTCAAATGCCCCTGTTTTGAAAATTTAAACAACTATTACCAACTCTATAACAACAACTAAACGGCTAAGATTCTAACTAAAGAGGGATTCAAAAAAAAAAAAAGGAAGAAAAAAAAAGCAAACAGAAAATTGGAAAGAGGCGGAAAAGAAGATGGCCTTCTTTGTTTGTTTTGTCAAGCGCTGGAGCGCTTTCTGTACACGGTGGTGAGCGGCTGGTGGAGCACGGTGCTCCAGATGCAATCCACGTTGTCGGCGTCCCCATCGGACGGCCAGGATCCCGCTTCGCCATCCACGGGGAACGCGATCGGCCCCAGCGGCGGCGAGAGGCGGTCGCCGGGGAAGCCGATGGCGGCAGAGCACCCGTCGACGAGCGAAGAGAAGAACACGTCGCGGAGATCCCGGCCGTCCGACTCCTCCTCCTCCGCCGCCGCGGCCGCCGCCGCGATCAGTCCTCCGTCCTCCTCCTTGTGCCACGGGAACTCGAACAGCCCCGGCGGGCGGTACACGTCGGAGATCTCGAAGATATCGCCCACCTCGAATGTCACGTCCGACGACGATGACTCCGATATCTCCCGCATCTTCCCCTCCTTCCTCCTTATCTCCGCCTCCACCTCGGTCCCTCCAACAATTCCCATCTCTTCCTCCGGCGCCACCATCACCACCACCACCGGCTCCTCTCTCCCTCTCTTCTTGCTCTCTCGATCCATGTCTCCTTTAAAAACAGAATTCGAAGCTAAAATTCGTAAGCAATGTTTCTAAATGAAGACATACAAGATGGATCTCAAATCGATACTTGCGTGCAATTACTGACTGCATAAAAGGAACAACTCGATGAGAACTCCACAAATTGCTCTGAAATCTGCTAAGAAAGAAGAAATTATAGAAAAAAAATCTTTCGATGCAAAAATACAAGAAATCTTTCTTCTTCTTTTTTTTTCCTTTGGTGTTCTTACCTCGAATGGGTGCTGCGGTGGGGCGTGTCGTCTGCGGTTAGGGCGGAGGGCCTATAAACGCCACGCGAATCCTAGGCGAACCGAAACCGCCTCAACTACTCACAAGCTCTCTCCACTCTCTCCCCTTCCTCGTCACTCCACGCTTTTTACTCTCTCTCTTTGCCGCCTCTGGCGTCCTCCGGGGCTTCCTTCACCCCCGTACATAGCATGCCAGCTGTGGGGCGCGGGTTGTATCTTTGGCGCGAAAGTATGATCAGTCTTCTCTTACAATACCAACCGTTGGATCGCGTCTTACACAGCTCTTGATGCGGCCATCACACCATGCAGCCATTGATGTCGCGAAATAAGGTGAATCATCAATCCTTCTCTTGCGCCAAAGACACAACCCGATCCCGCTCCCTCACTTTTCCCAAATTACCCTTTACAGAACATCAAATTACAACAAATAAAGAGTCAAGAGAGTGACGTAAGGAAGGGCGAAATTGTCGTCTTGGTAAGGGAGGTGCTGGCTTTCGTCAGTGTTGCATGATGGGCTCCGGAGCCAATGAGAGAAGGACGCTTTCGATTACGATTGTGGTGTGCAGTGGAAGCGTGTCTAAGGTGGGGGAGTGGATAAATGTGAGCGTCAGACACGCGTACAAAGGAAAGCAGCAGCGGACAAGTGCTACGTGAGGCGCCACAAGCGAAGGATTAGTGTTGATCCTCTCAAATTAGTTAATTTATTGATGGATTAAACCCTGATTAGGATTGGAGACGTTACAGCAAAGCTTGGAAGTTAGGTAAATGTGGGGATAGGTTCGGATGAATTCTCCTACAACCAATGCCATCAGCCACGTGATTTTGTCCCCTGGTGATCGTTCGGTGTGGGGCCCCGGTGCAGCGAGAGGCTGGCGTGGTTATGAGGGGGACTGGATTGCGTCTTTCGCGCCAAAGAAGGGCCCCCCTTCCTTCACGCGAAACCACCGTTGGATCACGGATCCTACAAGGATTTTTTTTCTTCTTTTCCTATCGTACGTCGGCAGCTCACAGTGCTATCCTCGACATTAAGAGAAACAAAATAATATAAAAGTAAAAAGGCTCGGTCTATAAAATATTTTCCAAATGATGAGCCACAAAAGAAGCGATCCAGTTTACAACCATATTCACTTTCCGAAACACATAGATAACTTGGATCGAGCGGCAGCCAGACACCAAGCTCTGTATGTTCCTGAGTATAGGATGACCATATAGATCTCAAAGTGTTATTCATCTTCGGCACAGCTCTTGAAGCGATCGGTGTATGATCCACCGGTAGTTTGCGCGAAAGATAAAAACAACTGTGGTTTGCATTAAGAGCCTATCACTGATAGAAGCGTCAAGATTGCCAAAAACGTGGATCGAGAGGTGTATAAAAGGCTAGCCTTGTCACAGATTTAAAATATTATCAAAGGCCAGTTGTATGAAAGATATATATTGTATGAATGCGGAGCGGTGCGGATTTTGTTATTTGAGACCCATCTGCCAAAGTCATGGCTGCAGGGGCAGCCAATTCTTCGACATATTGGTTCCAGGTGTAGAGCTGCGGGCCGCTTGGGCGGATCTTCGTCACGCCCGGTATATTTTACGAGCCAGCTCCATCATCTTGGAGGGGGACTCGACCACTGTCATCAGTTGGATCTTGAGGGGGCCAAATGGTAATAGTTGTGTCCATCTTTTGCTCTGAGATATCTGGGCAATAGTGAGGGATGAAGGGGTTTTTTAGATCAAGTATGTTTTTCGTGAAGCTAATGGAGCTGCGGATTGGGTGGCTGCTTATGTAACCAATCACTCCGGTAGTATCCTGTGGGTCGGTGATGGAGAGTTGCCTCCGCCACTCCGAGATATTCTATTTTTTAATTTTATTGGGTGCATTTGTACTCCTTAAGCATGATCCATTCGTTATAGAAAAGATGAAGGAGGAGGAGGAGGAGGCGGAGGATGTAAAAGTTGTGTGGGTATTGATTACGGCATTAGTTACCAGCCTGGGTAACAGATAGAGCAACGGGTTTGGGGTCTAAAAGGATTATCCAGTTGCTAATTTCCAAGTGGTTGTTAATTTCTAATATATTATATATAAATTCTAATCTGTTATCTATTATATCTATTATATATAACATTAATACCCTTTTTTTAGTTTAGAAAATAAGTAGGATATTTTTTAATATGATTCTTT
>JAOXJJ010000831.1:818418-835131 GCA_025769935.1 Phoenix roebelenii
GTGTAAAGATGATTTATGTATATGTACTGGTTATATATACTTGTTGTTTGTTGAGCTTTTGAAATGATGAAATGATATTATTTTGATGTTCTGATTATTTTATCATTATTTTTGTGTGTGGCTGTTGGGATTCTTACTGGGCTGGAAAAGCTCATACTACACTTATATTTTTTTTTACAGAGGCACTGGATTCGTAAGATTTGTCGGGTGGGACAAGAAGTGAGACTGACCTGGAATGAGACTGCTAGATAGATAGAAGTTAATTTATCTTTTGCTTATGGACATTTGAGATTATGCAATAATCAGTATATTTTATTGTATATTTGGACATGTCGGATTTGTCAATTTGAATTAATTAATCAATTATGGATTTATTGGAATTGTTGTTTATGATAGGCCTTGCATGATCTCTAGGGTTCTACTTTAGGGATCATGCGGCCGGTCGCGTGCCGGACCCGGGTGCTGGGTTTGGGGCGTGACAATGGCTGACTTAGAATTTACTTTAAATAGAGTCAAACTAATCCCGAAGATCAACCCATTTTCATCCATGTTCATTGCATGATGGACAATTGCACTTATTTATTATCCGAAGCCTATCCTCCAAGTTAGGTGTGGCAAACTAAACAAACACCTCAAATTCTGATCGGACTCAACCTAGGGCGACTCAATTTAGGCTTAATTTGAAATTAAGTGAACCAAGCTTGAACCAATTCGAGCTCTAAAACAATTTGAAGCCAAGCCAACGAAAAAGATGCTCGGCTCCATAAGGTTATATTTCCTGTAGAGTAGCATTGTCAATAGCATTTTCGGTCTTTTTTTTTCTAAATTTCTACTTTGTAGTTAAGATTTTAATTAGCATGTTTTAATATTTGAATCCATTAAATATTAATTTGGCTTAACCAAGCTTGCAATCAAGCTTGAACCAAACTTGAAATCAAATTGTAATTCAAGCTTGAACCTTCAAACTTGAATTAATTTATGGCTTGATTAAGGATTTACAAGCTGTTTGTTTAGATTTGTGTTCGACTCATTTTGAAATTAAGTTTAAATTAAACTCGAAATAGTAATAAACAAACTAAGCTTGAATGAAAATTTCAAGCTCTAAATTAAGAAGAGCTTGATTAAACCTAGGCTAGATCAAACTCGGCAAATTTACACCCCAACTTTTAAAAATCTAGCTTATTTAGTTGCAAAAAATTTGAATTATTGTAAGTTCGGAAGATGGAAGATTGAGAATTTGAGAGAGAGTTATTGTGGCCTCATTGCTTGAAGACTTTATCCCAAAAAAGAAAGAAAAGGAGAAAAGTTGCACACTCTATGGACATATATTATATGCGCCTAATTCTTAGCATATCAAATTATAAAATTTTTCTATACTGATCTGGAGTTGTAAATTGTGATCACGTACTAACACTAAAAGCTTGCATGAGTATTTTGGACTACGATCTGGCATTCAGCATCTCGCCATGCATCACGTCAATCTTGACCTTCCACAACCAGCTGATCCATCCATCCAATTTACCGACTATCGAAACTACCGGATTGTAGATCGGTCCGATCACAGGGTCAAAGATCGTGGAGAGATGTCCACTGGGTCTCCCGATCAGAGGGTCAATATGGGGGGGCCTTAGAGGGGGGTTTTAGCTCCCGCTTCCCGAGAGAGAACTCGGCTTTCGCTTGGAGCCCTAGCTGCTCTCCTCTTCCTCTCTCTCTCTCCCGTCTATCTCCAAGATGAAGCTCGTCAGGTACGCGTGCTCTCTCTCTCTCTCTCTCTCTCTCTCTCTCTCTCTTGTTCTTTTTCTGGTCTTGATTGATTTGTGGACGTCTTTAGGTTTTTGATGAAGCTGAACAACGAGACCGTCGCGATCGAGCTCAAGAACGGCACCGTCGTTCATGGCACCATCACAGGTTCCTCTCTCTCTCTCGCTCGCTCTCTCGTTCTCCATCTCTTTGTGTAGGGTTTTGGTGAGATCCACCACATGGGTTTTAATTTTTTCATTTTAGGGTTTTAGGTCTGCGTGTGATTTTTATGTCGTTTAATTTCAACTCAAGATTTGATGGGAGTGAGTCGGCACTGTATGGCAGAGGACACATCTTTGATTTTTTTTCAATTATTCATGCCTTTTCTGATTTTGTTACTTCTATTCTTCCTTCTGGTTGGTTCAATATCGGTAGTTAATATCTGTTTGTTTTTACTGCTTATGTGGTTAAGATGAGGTGGACATTGTGTTTAATCAGAGGACGCAAGCGGTTCTATTTGGGGTACTGGGTATGGGAACTCGGAGCAAAAAGAGGCTCTAGGAAAAGTTCGAGTTCGATCAGTGATGTAGGCTGCGAAGGGTCATGGCGTTCCTAGGCTGTCGGTTATTCATTTCAATGATGTGGGCCTTCTTGTTGAGGTAAAGGATGAGCAGAAGCACAAATCACCATTCATTAAGAAAATGGAAGACAATTACGGACCAGCAGGTCAAGGAAGATATAAGGCTGTCGGCTTGAGATGGGTTTTTCTAAATGCTAGATGTTGTCGGATTAATGACCCCAGGATTTAAGATTATGATGATTGATTCAAAAACTAGGGTGAGAACTTTCATATAGGTAATTAACTTATGAGAAAAGGAGGAAGAAGTTCAATTGAAGGATGCCAAGCTCTTGCATCAGCGGAGTGTGTTGTTTTGTGGTCCTATCTCTGATCACATTCCAACTCTTATGGAATATGAAGTAGATGACTTAAGAATGATATTCATGTCTGCATATATGTGGTTAAGGAACACTCAATAGGGAAGCAAGATTACTGATTCACAGGAGAGGGATCAGGTGCATGCGTGCAGCACTTTTGGGTTAGCTATATGAAAAGAATGCCTAAATTCCTTGAAGTAAGGAAGGTAGAAATTTTTGGGAAGGTGGATGTTAGGTTGGCTTAAATGTAAGTGATTAATCATACTCAAATAAAATTTGAAGACTAGCATTAAAAAAAAAAAGATGACTTTGGAGTTGTGCAAAGAGTATGGATGATTTGGTGAAGAGGGAAAAAAGATATAGTAATGTTCCATAACATGACAAGCGGACGCAAAAAGATTGGGATAAAAACTAATTATGGATGTATTTAAAGAGCTGTTTATCAAAGAGTACATAAAAAGGTGGTATTCAGATTATAGGGCAACACTAGTAATGGTGGTTTTTTTTTTCCATGATTGCCTTGTTTTCTTTCATAATAGCCACTTTCGGTGCTACTTCCGAAGAAGTATTCAAATGTCATGGTATTTAAGCGAAATATTGAAAAAAAAAGAAATTATAAGGATTTGCTTTGATTTCTTTCATAATATCCACTCTTGGTGGTACTTCCCAGGAAGTTTATGAGTGTCCTGGTGTCTAGCAAAGTATAGTTTTCTTGTTATTTTCAATTATAATAAATTTTGATGTGTTCTTAGGATGCCATTAGTATTTCTCTGGTTTTTTTTACATTATATTTTGTCCATGATTGCCTTGTTTTCTTTCATAATAGCCACTTTCGGTGCTACTTCCGAATAAGTATTCAAATGTCATGGTATTTAAGCGAAATATTGAAGGAACAAAAAAGAAATTAGAAGGATTTGCTTTGATTTCTTTCATAATAGCCACTCTTGGTGGTACTTCCCAGGAAGTTTATGAGTGTCCTGGTGTTTAGCAAAGTATGGTTTTCTTGTTATTTTCAATTATAAATTTTGATGTGTTCTTAGGATGCCATTAGTATTTCTCTGGTTTTTTTACATTATATTTTTGTTGATGGTCTTAGTGCCACTTCCGTTACGGCATTTTAGTAATTCCCAAGGAAAAGTAGGATTTTTCTTGTCAGTATTTAGGATTGTAGAAACATTATTTTGGTTAGTTGAGCGCATAAAATCGTTAGCAAGGCCTTCAGTGAGAACAGTTGGGAGTCCTAAGAAAATTTGTCTTGGGAATTGAAGTGTTTAATTTAAGGGTGATGCATATAATAATTTGCTTAAAGGTTACGACTTGTGGGTTATGAGTGAGTTAACATGTCATGAAATTGGGACCCAAATTTATTAGCTCAATTTGTTTTTATTAAGTTTGATTAAAGTTGAATATAAAAAAATTTAATTTGAGCAAAGAATTTTGATATGAAAACTAGGTTACTTGTTCTCATCAATGATGGATATTATCAATTTTAACAAAGTCTTTAAACTAAGAAATACAGTCTCCTCTCCTCTTTATCTTGGTAGTGGAGAAGTTAGTTGATCTTAATAAGATATTTTCAATGTGCTAACAAAAGCAAAGTTAGTGAATTTTGGCTCATCATTAAATATTTGCAGTAGGTTGGGAGCTTAAAGGTTAGCATGGAAAAAGTGTTGGGTGCATATTGGTAAAGAATATGTGAAGAATAGGTTGGGAGCCTATGCGATGGATTTTACAATAGAATAGGTTCTCTCAAGTACCTAGGTCTAAAGATTGGAATGATTGGAATGCTTAACAGGTCATATTTGAGATCTCTAATTGGACCTTTCAATATGCAACTAAGAAAATGGAATAGCAAGTTCTTGGCATTGGGAGGTGAGATTACTCCTGATATGATGCTCTCTAACCTTTTTCGTTTTTTTTTGTTTTTTGTTCAAAAGCATTTACCAGTTTTTTAGTAGAGTTGACCGTGAGGTGAGAAGACTTGGAGAGGCATCCATGTTGTTGTTTGGCACATGACATGCATGGGAATGAAAATGAATACATTAGATTATAGGCTTATAGCTTGAAGGTCATGATTAGGTCCCTTTTGAGTAGGTGGGTTCGATGCTTAGCCTACGAGAATTGTTTGTATAAAAGCTAAATTTAATAAGAGTATGATGTGGAAGGGTGAAAAACCTACCAAATTTCTGAGAGGCTTCTGGAAGGATGTTATCAGAGGGGTTGTATAGCTTTAAAATAATTTGGAGTTTAAGCTAGGAAAGGCATGGAATTTCAGTTTTAGACTAATGAGACGAGGGTAACCGGTTGCCGAAAACTATTATTAGAGTTTTATTACTAAGACTTGCTCTATTCCCTCACGATTTGAATGGTGGAGATATCTTCAAGTGTAGACAATTGAGCCTCTGGTTGTTATAATCTTTTAAAAAAATAAAAATCTTGAGTCTTGAGGATAGTCAGAAGATCAAGTTATAGAGATTATTTAGTTATATGGATTTGAAGATTGAGCGAGAATATTTCAATAAGATTTTAGAAGGAAGGACCGCAATCTATGTTGTCAATTTGTTTTGTCACACAATTTTGTGTGCCTCACAATATCTTCAGTACACGGTTTGAGGTAGTGGGTTGTAATCCACTTATTAAGTAGCTTGAGTGGCAACTTGATGCTGCATGATCTAATGCTGCGCTGAATTTGGAGGAGTTGCAAGCAAAGCCTAATCACAATTGTTGGTTGAATAAGGAAAGCAAATTTCACTTTCCAATGCTGTTGTGCTTTTCTGCTGATAACAGCTCCAGCAGGTCCTGGTTCATCCAATCTGATGAATGGAAGGCTGTTGACTGAGAAGACAAGGTATTCATAAGAAGGCAAGTAAGTGTTTCTTGAACTAGGAACGAGGATTACTCCAATTACTGGAATGGTGAAAAGTCAAAGTTATCTATCAGTTTTGCAGGTTCAAAGAAAGCAAGAATAAAATTTGCTAGTGGCAAATGGAATTACTGATCATCTAGTGGTAGTGGTACACTTCCTAGAGGTGAATGTGTGCTAGGAACTTTGTTAATATAATGTTTGATGGCCTATTGGATGGTCCATCTTATATTTATGACCTGCAACATGCTGTTTAACTTGAAGTTGCGTGCAAGCCTTTTATTCATGTTGCCATATGAGCTTGATATTGCGTCAGGAGCTTCAAAGGCAAGTGGAGGGCTGAGAAGGCTTCTGTTAGAGGGTGCCTTTGAGTCCATGCCTGGTGACAGCATTATTGATCCTCAAAGATAGTGGTAGAAGGTGTATGACGTTAGTTGTAGGCTATTAACAAGTATGCTGCTCGATAGGGGATATAGAAGTCACTACAATCAGATTTGATTTAGCTAATGGCTGTAAGACTATGTCTAGTGGAGGGATCATATTGTTGGCTTTTGATGCCCTTGGCATGTCAAACATCTCAGATACTTCTGCATATTTGATGAACTCAAGAACATGTCGATCCCTTCTATGGGGATTATCTTTTGTTGTCTAATGCTGTTTCTCCTGTAGTTCACTAACATCTGCTGCATCTTTAAGTGGTTTGCTAGAGTTGAAAAGAATACTAGTTGTAAGTGCATTTGAAGCTGGACCATGTTATGATAGATCTGTTGGTATTTTGGTGCTATATTATGAAAAGCCTGAATGCATTTGGAAAATGAAAATGTGAGTGATTTAAGAGTGCTCTAAGCTTGTGCTAGAGATCTTTGTAGTTTTTATAGGGGCATTGTTTCATCTAACAAAATTTTCTGCTCTAGTAATCCAAATATAAAATTCGGCGTGGCATTGACAGGTGACAAAAGTTGAATAGGGAGCACATGTATAGTTGTATCTTAAAACAAGAATTTTGATTAGTTTTGAGGCCTAATTAAGAGCCTGTGGCAGCATGGCAGATGCTTTTACTTGAAGCAAAGTCTGTTGAATACTGTGCTAAATTCTAGTGTAGGTTTTAAAAATTTCCAGGAATTGTATTGGTTAATTCTTGGTGGTTAAAGTTGTGTTAGTTGAAAGCCTGTAGGCTTTGTGTCACATTTTCACAAGGAATATCAGATGCTGGTTATTTTCTAGTATGCATCTTAATGAAATTTTTAGGTTGAATGGTGAAATTCTAAATTTTACCGAATCGCTCATGTATATTCATAGTCTTGGAAGGGTGTTTGTTGTATTATTCCAGTTTTATCAACAAGTATTATATAGTCATAGGACATTGGCAAAAGCTGTGCAAGTTGTGGACAAGCTTGGTCTGAGAAAAAGCATAAGCATTAAGGTCATGTGCGACCAATTGAAATACTTGCTTCTATTTAAAGGTTTTGAGTAAACTGTAATCACAAGGGTTAACCTTTGTGGCAGTTATTCTGTTGACTGTTACGAGGTGCTTATTAGATTCGAAGAAGAATTCGCTAATTAAAGTAATTTGGACAAGAAAATAAAATGAAATTATGTTCAATGGAAACTGTTATTTTGTGTACCTTCTTGTTTGGTAGTCAAAAAAGTTAAAAGCAAAGGATAGCCAATACCAGAAACGGATTGGTGCCTTCTTGCTAGAGTCACCGGCAACTGTTAATTTGCTTAGTTCTTTGATTAACTACTCACTAGAAGTCTCAGTTTATTTCTTTGATTGCCTTTATCAATTGCACTTTGCATGATGGTTTAGAATTCGAAACGTAATAGTGATGCATGGCACTCATTGTTACAGGAGTGGATATTAGTATGAATACACATCTGAAGACAGTGAAGCTTACATTGAAAGGAAAAAATCCAGTTACCCTTGATCACCTAAGCGTCAGAGGTAACAACATTCGTTACTACATCCTCCCTGACAGCTTAAACCTGGAGACTTTACTGGTTGAGGAAACACCTAGGGTCAAGCCCAAAAAGCCGACTGCCGGTATCTTTTCAATTCCACCGATCTCCATCTCCAAATGGTGATGTTTTCTTTGATGAGTGGATCATTATATAGGCTATCTTACTGATTATTGTTGGTTACAAAACAGGGAGACCTTTGGGTCGGGGTCGGGGCCGTGGGCGTGGACGAGGTCGTGGCCGTGGCCGTTAGCTGTGTCACCCTTTTATCATTTTTTGCAGCATCTGCTTCTGTAAAGTAGCCTGCTTACAAGGAGAATATTTGATTACTCTCCAAGCATTAGGCAAGCAGGATTGTTTGTTTGCCAAAAGTTATCTTTACGAGATTTCATGGCGCTGGCTGTCGGCTTTCGCTATTGCCTTGTTTTAAGTGGAAAAGGTGCTTATGTGGGAAAAAAAGATGGTATCATACGTTGGGACTCAGTTAAGTAAGGTCTTGCCGCTGCTACCCTTTTCTGTGTATTTTGTGAGTTGATGGCGGCATATATTGCTGATCATAGGGATCTATTCTGTAGACAAGTGTGAGAGATACTTTTTCCAAATTGTTAGACATTTTATCTTCAGATGCATCTATTCTATATTGATTTAATGATTTGGGGTTTACTAAAAATAAACAAATAAAGGATAGATTTGTAGCATATTTCTTTCACTTGCATGTATGATCATGGGCGAATTTGTAGAGTCCACAATTACCACACACAAATCAGAGAGGATCCTAGTACGTATTGAACAAAAACATGCTTACATCGTTAATTTTATTCCGTTCTAGTAACCATTTGGTCTTCTCAATCTTAATTATCTAGGTTATTGCTTTCGAATGGATCTGCCACGTAAGGCAGCTAAGCCGCGTCCAGCTCAATTGTGTCTCGACTTTGAACCTGGAAATTCAGGCAGCCCAGCCGCATTCCAGACCCACCCTTGCAATGGTTCCCAAGTAGAAGCAAGAGATGACGGACGTCCTGGAGACCTTCAGCTGGAGCTAGGACGAGGCAAGGCCTGGAGCCTTTCGGGGCGCACCGGCGAATCCACCATGGTTGCCTCCATGGCCAACTTCCTCGACTACAATGTCTACCATCTCGAGCTCAACATGGAGCTCTGCCGCTTGATCATGAACTCAGGCCTGCAAGTCCATCATCGTGATCGGGTGATCGAGAGCAGCCCCCATCATCGTGATCGAGTGATCGAGGACAGCGACTGCTCCCTCCATCGCTCGGGCGACCGAGTGAAGGGTGGTGAGAGCTCCACTGGATCGATGGTCGAAATGCGGTAGGGAGGTCGACAAGTTGGATCTGGCCTTGATTAGGTGGAGGATGGATATGCACATGGAGATGAGAAGAGAAAGGTGAAGGTAGAGGCGGAAGCAAGGGAGACTGCAGGGGCCAGTGCAATAAGTTTTAAGTCATAGCCCTCTTTTTCCCCTCATGTTATTTTAGGAAGAGGCAGCAGTAATGTTTGTGTTTCGCTTTATAAGCACTTTGAGAGTATCTGTTGTTAGTTTTAATATAATTGATCTTTTCGGTCTGATTTAAGTGGTACGCTGGGCGGTTTTGTGACATGGTATTTGTCTGTTTGATTTTCTGTTATTGATTAATAAAGAGGTTTTTAGGGGTTCATGTTTTCCTCCTCAGTGCATGCATGATTGGTACAACAATTAATACAACATATTTCAATAATTTAAATATTGAAGATATGATGGGGCTCACAAAAATCCTATTATCAGGTCATTAGTGAACTTGAAACTAGAATGATTATTTGCAAACTATCCATCAAACACATGAATTTGCATTTATCCAACATTAAGCATTTTGCACATGGTTCAAAATTTTTATTTCATGAATAGTCTAATCTCTAATTTAGATGGGCTAATTTAATGTTCATTGGAGGATCTACAAAGAGTTTTTTTTATAAGACTTAGGTGGCAAAAGGCCCTTTTGTATAGTCCATCTAAAAATAATTTGAAGATTGTTGTGGGGATAATTGTTAATTTCTTATTTCTCATTTTCTTCGCCTAGCGAATGCAGGATGATGTCGCAGGCACCATAAGAAGATATAGATAACTTATAGACTGAAATATAATTTATGTACTCAGGAGAAAGTTTTTTTGTTAATTTTTTATTTTGCAAATTTCGAATTCTCTATATATAGTGACCTAAGAATGGCCAAACGGTCACATGCATAAATATAAAAGTTTTGTTAATTTTTTTATTTTACAAATTTCGAATTCTCCATATCCAGTGACCTAAGAATGGCCAAACGGTCACTACATAAATATAAAAGTTAAAAATACCTACTTTTGATCCCTGCTAGTTAAGATTATCTTGTATTTAGCATTTTTAAATGGCTAACTTCCTTATCTATCTTAAAAGTTTGGCGCAAACAATTTGCTTCGTTGATACTCATGAATGGATGTGATCGCTTCAAATAACTATTACTTATTCAATAACCACACCGTCAATTTTGACAAGCGCATTATTTATTATTAATTTTTAAAATAAGTATTCAAGCTAAATAAAATGTATTAGGTTAAAATGAAATAATTTGAGTAGAGTGGAGATGGATGATCATTATACTCTTTGTGTATAATAATAAAAAAATGTTATAAGTTCAATATGCTACTTTGGAACTTGGATTTTTTTTTTTGGCTAAAGTGGGTGGATCATACCTGACGAGTACAGATGCACCCAATAAATCAAAAAATAAAATACTTCTAAGTGTCAGGGGCAACTCTCTATTTCCAGCCCATAAGGTACTACCAGAATTACTGGCTACATAAGCAGCCACTCAGTCCGCAACCTCGTTAGCTTCACCGAAAACATTTTTGGCCTAAAAGGCCCCTCCATCCCTCACTATTGCCCAGATATCTCGGAGCAAGGGGTGGACACAACCATTACCCCTAAGGCTCCTCCGGATCCAACTGATGACCGTGGCCGAATTCCATTCCAGAACAATGGAAGTATGGAACTGGCCCGTAACACATACCGGGCATGACAAAGGCTCGACCATGCAGCCCTCAGCTATCCTTTATAGTGCTTGTTTTTTACACCGTAGAGTGCTTTATAATTTTGGATAGTCATCGCGTTATCTATTTCGGAGACGGATAGGGGTGCAAATGGGTCGGATCGGGTCATGAGTAATCCCGACTCAATCCGATTTCTTGTTTGGATTCTAATTTTGAACTCAAACCTAACTCAATAGAAGATCAGGTCAGGTCGAGTATACTGCAACAATTTTTGACCTAAAGGGTTATTCGGGTTGGGTCGGATCATGAATGACCCCGACCCAACCCAATTCCTTGTTTGGGTCCTATTTTTTTAACCCAGACCAAACCCAATAGAAGATTGGGTCGGGTCGATCCACTGCAACAATTTTTGACCCAACGAATTATTCAGGTCGGGTCCATGTATAATTCGGATCCAACCCAAAAAATTCGTTTGCACCTCGTGGGCTCAAATAATTTTAGAGATTCGGTTGGGTTGGGGCATAGGATTGAAAACCCCAAAATATCCAAATTTCAAATAGGTTGAGTCGGGTCGGGTTGGGTTAGGTTTGAATTTAGTAAATATAGATCCAATCCAAAAAATGGAACGTGCCTAATTTTAGAATCCGATCCGGCTTCAGGGGTCGTCTAAAAAGGGTTGGGTCGGGTCGGGTCGGGTTAGGTCTGAATTCAGTAAATCCAGATCTGATCCAAAAAATGGAATGTGCCTAATTTTAGAATCCGACCCGGCTTCAAGGGTCGTCTAACAAGGGTTGTGTCGGGTTGGGTGATGAGTCAAGCTGACCCATTTACAGCCTTAGAGACGGACAATTATATTCAACATACAATGCAGGGCATTTACCAACAAACATGCGTCATATTTAGTTTTGAAGATAAACAACAACCATCTGTCTTCAAGATGGATGATATGGTGGTTGTCCATAGCTATACAATTTTTGATACAAACACGTTTCACGGAGAATTCTAGTTCTTAAAACCATTCACATAAGTACCATCTCCAAAAGAATATTATGGAAGAAGCCAAATGCATACACTATTGTTTATTCCCATTCCTGTCATATTTTCTCTTATCTATGATTAGGGGTGGCAATCGGGTCATATCATAAATAGATCGGGTCACATGCAGGTCGGATTAGAAAATCATAAACCTGAACCCGACCTATTTATTAAACAGGTCAGAAATTATAACTTAAACCTGTCATGTTTAATAAATAGGTAACCCGATCCGATCCGTTTAACTTGTTTAATAAACAAATAACCTGTTTGTCTAATCTGACCCGACCCATTTAACCTGTTTAATAAACAGGTAACCTATTTGCCCAACCCGACCCGTTTAACATTTTAGACCTGTTTAACCTGCCAAATCCAACATGTTTAGATCTGTTTAGACCCGTTTAACCTGTTTAGACATATTTAACTTATTTAACCCGTTTAACATGTTTAGACCTGTTTAACCTACCCAACAATTAAACGGATTAAACAGGTCAGACATCTAAAACCCGTATCTGACCCAATTAATAAATAGGTTGAACAGGTTGACCTATTTACGATCCGAACCTGTTTATGACGGATTGGCGGGTTGAGTCATATTTTGCCACCCCTATCTATAATAATATTTTGCCACCCCTATCTATAATACATGCCAGATATTGGCACATCTAAAGTTTGAAATCACATGAAAAAATTGTTCTCTTTATGTATTTTTTAAAGGTGAGTTTTGATCATGCAAGAAGAAAGTAAATAGTTTTTTCACAAGTTTCCAATTTCGAAACTTAGCTAGTTCCCTTCGTTTCCCCAAACGTGGCTTCCTGGTTCAGCTACTGTGATTGAACCAAAACGCCTCCCCCCCCACCCAAAATTCGAATTCATGAAGAATCTACTCCGGCTCCCTCCCCTCTCCTCCATCCGCGCCACCAACCCCACTCTTTTTCCCGTCATCCCTTCCCACTTCGCCACCTCCGCCACCGCCGTCACCGACCCCGAGCCACCGGAAGAGAAAGAAGACTTCCCGTCGTCCCTTATCATCCAAGAAAAGGATTTACTCCGGAAAAGCTTCAAATCCCAACCCGGCCTCCACGTTCTCGACCTCATCGACGCCGGCTGCCTCGAACCCACCGCCGCTATCTACTCCCAGCTCGTAAAGAAGTGCACCCAGGTGAAGAGACTCAATGAAGGGCGGCTCGTTCACGCCCACTTCCTCACTTCCAGATTCAAAGATAACCTCTTTTTCCGCAATTCGATCATCAATATGTACTGCAAATGTGGCGGGCTCGAGGACGCACGGAAGACGTTCGACGAAATGCCGGTGAAGGATATGGTTACCTGGACTGCTCTGATCACGGGATACTCTCAAAATGATCGCCCAAAGGAGGCACTTAAACTGTTTCCGAGTATGCTTCGGCTCGGTTTGAAACCCAATGGATTCACCTTTGCAAGCCTCTTGAAGGCTTGTGGGGAAGCTGCCCCTGGAGATGAATCTTGCCAACAAATACATGCAGCTTGCATCAAGTATGGTTGTCATTCGGATGTTTACGTGGGAAGCTCTCTTCTGGATATGTATGCTCGCCATGGAAGGATGAATGAAGCTTGTTTGGTCTTTGATAGATTGGATTCAAAGAATGAGGTATCATGGAATGCATTGATTGCTGGGTATGCAAGGAGGGAAAATGGTGAGACCGCTCTCAAGCAGTTCCGGGAGATGCAAAGGAGTGGTTTTGAAGCAACCCATTTTACTTACTCTAGTGTCTTTAGTGCTTGCGCTAGTATTGGAGCTCTGGAGCAAGGGAAGTGGGTGCATGCGCATATGATAAAATCCGGACAGAAGCTTACAGCTTTTGTTGGGAATACTCTTTTGGACATGTATGCGAAATCAGGCAACATCAAGGATGCGAGAAAAGTATTTGAGCGGTTGGGTAAAAAAGATGTTGTTTCATGGAATTCGATGCTTACCGGGTGTGCACAACATGGACTTGGTAAGGAAACAGTTTGCCTTTTTGAGGAGATGCGTCAACTTGGAGTGCAACCGAATCATATTACTTTCCTTTGTGTTCTTACTGCCTGCAGTCATGGAGGGTTAGTGAGTGAAGGCCGGCACTATTTTGAATTGATGAAGAAGTATAAGTTAGAACCAGAGGTTGAGCATTATGTGACCATTGTTGATCTTCTTGGACGAGCTGGGCTTCTTGATCAAGCACTTAAGTTTATAAATGATATGCCTATTCAACCAACTGCTGCTGTTTGGGGAGCTTTGCTTGGAGCTTGTAGAATGCACAAGAATGCTGAACTGGGAAAATATGCTGCCGAGCGTGTGTTTGAACTCGACCCGCATGATGCTGGCCCACATGTGTTGCTCTATAACATCTACGCTTCTGCTGGTAGATGGGATGATGCAGCTAAAGTAAGAAAAATGATGAAAGAGAATGGGGTGAAGAAAGAGCCTGCTTGTAGCTGGGTCGAGATAGAGAACTTGGTCCACATGTTTGTTGCAAATGATGATTCCCACCCACAAATTAAAGAGATACATAAGATGTGGGAGAAGATTGATGGGAAGATTAAGGAAGCAGGGTATGTACCTGATACAAATCATGTGCTATTGTATGTGGATTGGCAAGAGAGAGAGGCAAAGTTGCAGTACCACAGTGAGAAGCTTGCTCTTGCTTTTGCGCTGCTAAATATGCCGCTGAGGGCGACAATTCGTATCATAAAGAACATAAGGATGTGTGGAGATTGCCATTCTGCAATTAAACATGTTTCTAAAGTAATGGAGAGGGAGATCATTGTGAGAGACACAAACAGGTTCCATCATTTCAGTGGTGGGTCTTGTTCATGTGGTGATTATTGGTGATATATTCATACTTATTTATTGGGATTTTAGTCCGACAGATACATGAGATGCTTGTCTGTTGTCAATTACTCGAGGTAAAATGCTGTTGTTGATCTCACTGAATGATGGTGTGGGTGCATCAGTAACCAGAGCAGAGGGAGTGACACTGATTGTAAGCTCAATCTTGTAGATCTGGGAGCATCTCAAGTTCTCAACCAAGAAGCCTAGCCCCTTGGATATTTATTTGGTGCGTAGCGTGTTTCTCTTTCATTTTCAATCTGTGGGCCTTTTATTATGTTTTGTTGGTCCAATGGGTACTCTCTGCACAGGGTGGACTTTTCACAACAGTAGTTCATATTTTCTTTTCCCTTGTTTTTTCTTTCTAAAACGAGTTTGACAAAATTTTTGATTCCTTTACCTCCCTGATTTCTTCTGTCTACTGTTTTCGCTTTTAGCTGGGTTTTTTGATTAAGGGTGTTCTTCCCTTTCTGATGTAGACCTTTGCCTTTTCAAGTCCTGCCCATTAGAATGTTGGTTTAGAAAACATTGTATTGACTTTGGTCAAGTGCATTGTTTTCTTAATGATGCCGTTATCTCTGTAATCTTTGTGAAGGTGGAAGGTGGCATGTTTTCTGTATCACAAAGGTCCAATATTTTTTCCATTTTTTCTCCCTAAGTTAAAAAATATCCAGTTTCTTTTACTATTAATAGTTAGTGAATTGCTTAGCTCTCTCTCTCTTTCTCTCCGTGCTATTTGCAGTTATTGTATTTGTAGCAAGTTAGCTTTACGTGGTAGATGTTAATCTGGTTAGATAAGTTGTTGGTTCTTGATATTAGGAGTCAGACAGTTGACATGAGTGCCCAGATGTCTAGAAGATTTGACACAAGAACCTTAAAGAAATTGGATATCATACCAGGACATGTCTATAGTATGTAGTTGTATGCTAATATGCATGGATGTATATGTATAATAAAAAGTTAACAATGTTTTGACAAACTAATGGTATTGGATGTGCAGCTATGTGTTCACCTAGTGGGTAGGCACTGGATTCGTGCCTGGGAAGGCACCAATTTTTCAAGTCAGGCACATTTCTTTTGACATATGATACTTTAGTTTCCCAATATTGGCAGGAAGCAATAGTTTCCCTCTTCCTCAATTCCTCTTTGGTAGCATCAGTAGTTGATTATGCTGCTTGTGACAATAGCTGCCACCACCTCCTAGATGATTGCATTCAGCGTACCAGGCTGCCTATGTGGCCACCCAAATTCTCAGCTGCTGGGATAAGCTGCTCAGGCCCTAGGCAAGGCACTAGGTAGCTTCCTAGGCCATCCAGCAAGACTAACAAATAGTTTGACCGATTGCTTTGTGACCTGATTGTCAATTGTTATGTTAAACTAAAAAACAATACAAGCATCAAAAGCTGGCATGTAATGGTGATGACATCATTGTATTTTAAAGGGTTAAGAAGTGTCTAAGTGTTTGACATGTTTTTGTTTTTTTGATAAAATAAGTGTTTGACATGATTAAAAACCCAATGTGAGCTCTTTGTGTGACACTGTGTAGCGATCCATGCATTCATTGATTAAAGAATGATAGTAGATAGAAGTGGGAAACAAAATTATCATATCCATAGAATCAGGCAATCAGCTAGAAATTTTAAAATTTTCTAGACATAAAAGCCTCACAGCATTTGAAATATTGAGTAAAAATACATTTATAATGATAATAGATAATGAGCTTTTGTTGTCAATATCTTGTGAGAAAGGCCCAACATCTAACTTGTATACCAAAACTAGATTCTTTCGTTTAATGCTTTACTCCTTGCAAGCCTGGAAATTATCTTATATCCCAGGTGGTAAATAGGTAATTGATTACTTAGACAATTAGCTAGACAATGTTCTTATCTGACCACATTTGCCTACCTTGATAATACTGTACAACATAAATGCGTACCCATCCTTTTAAGGTAAAAAACATATGTTGGTGGTCCTTCAACTTTCTTAAGCATGCAATTCCTTCCATGTTAAACAAAATGTAAACTTGTTTCTTAAGGTTGTGTAATACAATGACACAACATGATGCCCATCATGATAGTGCTAGGTCAGCATGCCAATGGCACATAATACTTCAATCCTTCATTCAAACTTTAAATGAATGTAAATTGCATGCATAGGATCCTAATGCCTAGTCCAACTTTATGGGAACCGTTTACTCATGATGTTTATTTGCACAGAACGTTACAATATATACAATTAATGATACCGCTTGGATCAATTTGCAATCCAATGGAAGTGGGAGAAAAGACAAGAAAGATTTCTTGTGCAAGGAGGAAG
>JAOXJJ010000831.1:835231-850842 GCA_025769935.1 Phoenix roebelenii
AGAGAAAGAGACCTGAAACTTTTATGTTAATAACTTTTCTAAATTCGGCCATTTAATACTCTAAAAATGGCATGCAAATTGTATGATGTCCACGCACCTGCATCAATTAAATTTGACCAGTAAGCAGTTTCAGACTTCTATACCAATTAAACCATCGACTCAAACTTGATGATGTCTCATTGGGTTGGGTTGAATCCGGGAAATGGGCAACCTGTCCCTAGAACCATTAGGGATTTTGGGTTAAAATCTGGACCCAAATCCTACCATCCAAGAGTGAAGGTGGGTTTGTATCCAGGGAGAAGAGATTTAGTAAGACCAATTGGGTCAGGTTTGGGCCTCAAAACAATTTATTAATGATATAGTTTCGAAGTAATGAGTAAATTTTAGAAGAATGCAAAGGGTATAACAGTCATGTTGTAGACTATATGCTGGATAAACTATCAAATGCGAATCGGGTTGATAAAAATTGAGCCACACACCAACACACAGGTCTACAAGTCTGGGTTGGTTTTGTATAGGGTCCATGTTGGGTCTGGGTTTGGGGGTTTCCTACTGATAGCTCTAATAGGTTCCTTGTTAAGAATTGATATACTTGCTTGGCATAAATCATGTTCATCTTATATGCGACTTAAAATGATAGATGAACATGGAGCTTGACTATCAAACAACAACAAAGTCTAGGATATACTAAATTGTTCTTGTTTTGACACCTGCCACCATTATATGTAAAGACAACATTATCGTGGCTAGTTTGTTTCAACCAGATGTATTTAAAGCCCTAATATTAGTTCCTTGTTAACAATTGATGTACTTTCAACATTATCCTGGCTAGTTAGTTTCAACCAGATGTATTTAAAGCCCTAATATAGTTCCTTGTTAAGAATTGATATAATTTCTTTGCAGCAATCATATTTATCTTATATGCGACTTAAAATAATAGATGAACAATATCAAGTCTATTTAATGGCATCAAACCTAACACTTGGGGCCCTCTCTCCATTGGAGATATTAACCCAGACCACCTCCTCTGTCTACCAGTCTCCCTCACCACTGAAACAGCCTGTTTATGAACATTTTCAACTACTATCCTTGTTACACTATTAAGGTTTCCTCTTTTTTTTTTCCTGTTTGAAGGAGCAGAGAAGGTTGATTTTTCATAGCTTGGTGGATAAGTAGTTCAGTTTTTTCATGTTCATTAATTGGTTTTTCAACATATCAACTCTTCATCAAATTTATAGGTGTGCATCTCTAGATGATGGCGGTGTCATCCCGCCTTACTGATATGTTGCTTTTTTCCCGTTGATTTTAGCTTATACCATGTACATTTTGAAGCTATTGTAACAAGGGCCTCACTTGTGTGAACTTTATTCCTGACTAGCTTTTTATGTCTACTGGGGAGGCAATAATAGGAATGTGCTTGATCTGTTTCCTATGACTAGCAGGATCTGGAACTAAACCTTTGACCTTTTTTTCGAGCTGTTGGTTTTTCTGATTATTGCATTCTTCCTGATTCAAAACATGTTGGTTATAAAGGTTCTTTGCATAAATCATTTGCAGAACTTGGTCCATAACTGCTGAGAATGATGATCCTCTTTTTGGAGAGAAAATTCAGCAGAGCGAGCTGATCTGGATTCTGTACTATTTTTTGGTTCTTCTGGAGGTATCTTTTAATCCCTGTTTCAGTGGAACTTAAATAATAAGCTTGAGATGCGGTTGGGTTGAGGTAACGAATATCCTGCTTAGCAGTATGATCCCTGTACTGATTTCATGTAGTCTTAGTCACTAAGAAACATATCTGGTTTTCATAGCAGAGTACCTTTGAAGTAGTTATTTTTATCAGGTCTAAGCTCTTCAGCATCATGGATTGGATTTTTCTTACCGGAATTCTACTAAAACTCTTGTCCAGATTTTACCTGAGCTGGGCTGCCCAAAGAGCCAGCTCTAATTTTTCCCCCTCTAAAGATAATAAAAGGGTTCAAATAGCTTATGCCAGCATAGGACTTCTAAATGATTAGGTTGATAATATAATTAGTTCACAAGTAAACTCCTCAACTTGTCTCTTTCATTTCCCGCAAACATTTTATGGCTGTATATACTTGATGTTCTTGATGTACACTGTCAAGTGTACAACTTTGTTCATTTCACCACTTGTTTGTTGTGCCTCTGCATCTAACTTACATGTTTAAGTTAAAATATAAAATTCTAATGAGATGTATTTTGGATCACTGGTTTAACTTAATCATCTAGCTGAAACTTCCTGCACTTCCACCTCAACATATTCCATCAGATGCCTAAAACACTCTTAATAGAGTTTACAGGAATCTGGTAGCAATGTTGCACCCAGATGAAACCAAATAGCTAATAATTTTTATTTATTGATATTGATTTTCATAGTCTTATATTGCTGATAGATTTATTCCATCTGTCTCTCAACCAAGCAGTTGAATTGCAATGAGTACAACCTGCATTTGGAATATTTTGTTTATATCATGTAGTGCCACTAAAAAATCTTTGTAGTTTATTTTGATCTTTCATGAATGAAGGTAAGAGACTTGAGGTAACTCTCTCACAAGAAGAATCATTTCATCTTATAACAGCCCAAACAATATTGAGACTCAATTTTCAATCAACTGCAGATTGATTGATTGAAACAGATAAATGAGTAGTTTCTGAATTTTCTATGGAGATTTGACATTCCTAGGTTTGTAGCAAGTTCTAAAAACTCTTTGGCGGTTGTTGCAGTCCTCTGAAGATGTATAATACGATACAATGATCGTGGATTCTAAAAGATGCAATTGCAAGGAAGCTAGCTGATGGTCCGGAGAGATGCTCCTATGAATAAGTTGGGTAGAAAAGTTGCACCTGATTTTTTTTTATTATTTGTTTTAGGTGTGAGATACCTGTGTTAGCTAGCTTCAGAATGAAGTACAAATAAGACTGCTTGATCCTGATGCTTTTTTTGTGATGCATCTTTCAGGTTCCTGGAATATGTGAACTAGCATTAATTTTTTAAGCTCAATGTTGCCCCACAAAATGAATTTTTTCCTTCTTTGCTTCCAATTCCTCCTGTAAGGATTACCTGAGCTGAAAACAGGAATTGCCAGCCAGGGATTTGTTGCCTGAGGGAATTATAAAATGGTCTTTGGTGTTCTAATTGTAGGTGCAGTGAAAGTCAAGGGGCATTATTCTACTGGGATTCAAACTTTGCGATTCGTGACAAAGCATGATGGGCATGTTAATCCTTTTTTTTTAAAAAAAAAAAGAGGCAAAGAGTAAATTTGCTGAACTCCTTAAAACAATACCCTACTTCGTGCAGCGATTTTTTACCACCCTGCTCATGGATGGACTCAGGTTTAAGCTGTGCGATCAGCGTCGAGGATTTCGATCTATGCGATTGCAGGTACTAGCAGAGCTTTCGAACACTCCCAAATTAGTGGTCATGATGTGTGTTGATCCACAATATATATGCTATGCTATAATAGAAGAGCTCTAAGATCTAGATGTGCAAGTTATATAACTAGACAGGTGCTGAATCTGTGTGCCTGTTAGTGATGCTCATCTACACGCCACTTATCGAGCCATGCGAAACCTAAGAACTTGTAGTTCACCTTTTGCCTGCATGCATTAATATGGGACGTACTTCACCCCTTGTTATGAGACTTCTGAGGACAAGTTTGCTTAACATAACATGCTTAAATGTAGCTCTAGGATCCTCATATCTCTAGTATTATAGACAAGAACGAATGCTGCAGAAGTGCAGATCATGTTTGTGAAAGTTGGCATGCACGATTAAAAGCAATAATGGTTACCCATAACAGTGAAAACATAATGCTCTTTTCACAAGACCACAAACAAGTTAAGAGTACGCTTGATGATATGAGAAAGGGTGCTCTTTTTTTTTTTTTGGAAGATATATGAGAAACTGAGAATCTGCCCGAAGTAGGGTTAGCTGGAGCAGCTCAAGCGCTAAATAAATATATCATCAACACAAACGAGAAGTGAAACTGCCACCTTATTTAAAACCACAATGAAGAATTAAGACAAGGATTTGCATCCTTCCCAATTATAAAAGAAAAAGATTCTGCCACCTGAACACCATGGCAACTGGTATGTGATGGCCTTCTCTAAATAACCTCCTAGTGAAGGATGAAAACTTTTCATGGAGACTAGAGCTGTTTATGGAGTCACAACAAGGGTAGCACATCCACAAATACTTGCAGACTCCAGAAACTTGAAATGCTGATTTCCAGTGATTTGAGATTGACATATCAGGATGCATAAACCACAAAAACTGCTGCCTGGCCCAGCTTAATAAGGTTGAAAAGAAGCAGCCAATGTCATGCTCTGTAGCGATGCTAAGGTTTTGAGTAACCACAAATTCTGAACTCTTAACCTTCTTAAGACTTCAACTGCACCATTTCCTCCAGTGACACTTAGCTCCACTTTCAAATCAGGTGTTGCCTTGCAAAGATAACACAAGAAATATGACACAAGGCAAAGACACCTCCACTTTCAGGCAGTATAGAAGATTCTGATCTTGGTCAAGATAGCAAATCCTTTCACAGCATGTATGAAGCGTAACAATTCATAGAGCTCCTCTTCAACCATTCCTTGAACAAGTCATAGAGCTCTTCAACCATTTCATGAAACCTCGCAGCATGTTTCAGAAGGTGGTCAAAAGATCTTGCGACATGTTTTCACAAGGCAGTGAAATTGTTTGTCTTCCAATAGACTGACAACCTCATGCACCCTAACCATTTACAGCTCCATGGTTACATACCACAGGTACAAATCTTGCTGTGGAATACCTAAAGCGAAGGCAATCAAACCACACCCCTCATCATATGTGAACTCTACCGCCTCCAAATCAACTGCTATTCTCTTGGGCCTTATTGATGAGTAGGCCCCAAACATGCCAGCACCGCGTACCCTAGCTTCTATGGTTGCACTCTTCATGGACTCGTATCTTAGCTCCTTGATGGCTCCACCAGAATTGAACATCTTAATCAGTCCAATGGGAGCAAAAGAGGCTCCATTGGATAATTCCTTGACTGGAACAACTGTGAAGACTTCATACTCACGGGATTTTAATGTCACCGGTATAGATGCATTCTTTGGTAGGTAAGTCACATCTCCTGTGACAAACGTTGATGCAATTTAGATTTTAGATGGCAGAAACTAAAACATCTAAGATAGATTGTGCATATGGAACTTATAGATATTAAAAGCATACTCTCAAAAATAGTTGAGAAATATTATGATGTTCCTGAAATCATCAAAGACAAACCTCTGGAGTGAGAATATATAACAGCATCACCATTCCAGCCATCATCGGCAACCCTTGGAAGGTAATCTACATCCTTTGATCGGATTACACCAGTGATTGTGCCAGGTTGTTCATCATGAATCAAATTTGTCTTTTCAATTTTGCACCAGCCAGCTCCTTGACAATTGAAGACTCCAATTACTCCAGAGTATTCATTCAAATTCCATATCTTCAGAAGACTGCAACAATTAGAAGACGTCATCAATAAAATAACTAAAGTAGTACAGGGAAAGGAAGAAAAATCTCTAGCTTACCTCTTCCCATCCCTGGCAGGATCTGAGAACAAGCAGTCTCTTGTGGGTCTGCCTGGAAGTTTGGCTCTCAAGATAGACCCATCAGGCAGCACAAGCTTCTTCAACAAACTGAAGTCATGATTACCTGGTTTATCACTGCTTAAAATACTTCAATTACAAGAGAGAACTACTCCTGGTACCCCTCCAAGAGTCAAGATCAAGGACAACTAGCTAAATGAGCTACCTGACATATATGGCACAACCACCAATTGCACGGGCTGCCCCATGATATTCCGCCATTGGGTGGAGACTCTGAGAGAAGAACACCAGCAACCCAAATCAGATATCAGGTGCAACAATTTATGGTATAGCAGTTTAAAACATGCACTAGAGGGAGTTTTGCTTCGCTTACATGGAACATATCCCAATCAGGCTGCATAAATTCTCCAAGAAAAACAGTATTATATGCAACAGATGCTATATGAATTGTGTGCGAGGCCGGATCCCTCGGCCAGAAATCATCAGAGGCCCTCACAACAGCAGTCCTCTTTGAGCTATACCCAGATAGAAAAGAAAAGAAAATGGTATATCAGATTGAATTCCAACACACTTATTCCTTGCAACCTAACGAAGAACGAGAGATAAAAAGTCTATTACCTGTATAGGTTGTCGGTATTGTGGCTCATGCAAGATATAATTCCATTGTCTGGGAAGTTCCTAGCAATGGAAGCCTCCAAGGCTTGGTGGTACTTTCTGGCAAGCTGTACTCTTCCACCATGGCCTTCACCAAGGGTTTCAAGAATGTTCTGCACATCTACTTTGACCCCATCAATCCCAGCAGATGCAAGATATGCATGGAGTTCGTTGTAGAAATTGTGCACTTTCTCTGGGTTCACAAGGCCAAGGCCATTTGTTGTTATGCTATTCAAACAGTCACAATGTTCATTCGACTGAACTCCTGGTGATGAAATGGGGTATTGCAACTTGGACTCGTAATGTTCCATTCCAGTAACACCTGGCCTTATGCCACCCCAGTACCCGGTAATTGCATGCCACACATAAACATACCTGGGAGCAGAAAGTTAAAGTTATAAGAGATTTAGCAATTCATGAGTTTAGTTTGAAAGAAGAATGGGCAGGTATAAGAAATGATGACACAACTTATCCAAAAATTGCAAAAGTGTCTTACTTTAGGTCATGCTTTTCCTTGATTTCAGTGACGATGTGAGCAAAGCCATTCACAGGATCTTCATCTCGGCAACCCTCTTTGTCATTTTTCTGAAATTTATGGTTTTCCTTAATATGAGTCAGCCTGTTTGCAAAGCTGGAAAAAATGACAAAACAAAAAGTTAATCACTAGAAAATTATTCGAAAAGTAATAAAAACTAATAAGAACTTGTTTAACCCAAAGCGTGTTAAACAAGCACTCACTTTGCTGCATTATCTGCCTCGGAAGCAATACCATTAGGATCCATAGCCACAGATTGCCAACCATCATCAATTATAACAAACTTTGGAGGAATTCCACCTTTCTCTAAACTGGAGAAAAAGGAATACATCTCAGAATATCATATAACACTTGACCCAAACCAATGAAATGCATAGAAGGAATATGTAAGCACCTTTCTAGTCCCTGTTTAACCCCCTCAGCAGTCACATTAGTATAAAAGGCATCCCATGTGCACCAGCCAAACCAGTTTAACATATCTGGCATCTGCCAAAGGAACATGATTACAGAATAAGTCAAACCATCTCAAAGAATATAATAAATATATCAACAGAAATTAGAATAACAAACATACCTTCTTCTTTTCCCGGTGAGAGAAACTTTGTAAATGCCTCTCAACAGTCCTGTGAAAATTCAGTGTATCGAAACAGAGTAAGTGATATTGAATATGTAGCATTTAATCAGTGAAATATTCAGAAGTCCCAAAGACTCCACATCTTGGATCACAAGAAAAGAACCTTTGAGCTAGAAAGATAAATCTTTTCATATATGCTCTGATAATTCATATGCATACAATGCCGAACACAACAAATCCTTTTATTATCATAACAACAACCGCTAACAAGCATTGCTTTACGAAAATTTTGAAAATCATTCTAATTGGAATCAACATAACTGATTCATCAGTACACAATGTTTCGGAAAAAAGCAAACACGTTTAAAGTATGGAGGTCTTTGACTTGAATAAATAAATTATTCTATATTCTCATTCCTAGTAGTGCAAGACTGTACAAACAAACAAAAAAAATTCAAGTATCAAAAGTTTCCTGCAAATTAGTGTATAAGCAACATGATGTGTTACTTTCAGTTTTCAAAAGGAGGTATTATAAAGGCACTTGCAAGTTTCAGAACAAAATTCGAGATCATGTTATAAGCCTTAATATTAATAATAAACTGAAAACTATTTCTGCTCTCTCTCTTTCTCTTGTTTTTTTTAGAAAAGGAAGAATGAGTGTTCCACCTCCTTCATAACTAGAATCTAATGTTTGAATGCAGGAATTGTTACAAGGTATATGCCAGATATTGAGCAGTTCATGTTTTTCTTTAAACTCTAAGCAAGAGAAATTATTCAATAGGATAAATGAATATTACAAAGACCCCAAGGTTAGCTCATGGTATCTAATTTCTCTCTATATACAACATGACATATCCATTTTTTTGGTACATATACAATATGTCAGATAGTGAACAGTTCTTCATGAAACTACAATTGGAATATAGCAACAAAATTAATGAGAATAGATACGTTGAATTTGTAGTAATAAATCCATGCGGTAGATATAACGATCAGAAGGCTTGAACAAATTACTTCAAAAGGATTCTGACAATATAGCGCATGAATAAGACAAATAATGTTAAAAAAATTCAATTTTGTGGAGATAAATTCAAGCAACAATAAACAGAAGTATGGTGCTGAATGATACACAGATGACAAAGGTAAATTAAAACTACTTACTTTACTGCATCTGTAATAACCTCAAATGGGTCTGATCCGGCTCCCATGAAAACTAAATGTGTTCCTTCAAATGCTTCAACAGCTGGATCACCTGAAATGCAAGCAAGAAAAATCTCCAATAAGTTTAATTCATATCAAGCATCTGGTAAATAATAAAAAGAACTTGAAAACCCATCTTTCACTTCAAATATTTGCAAGCATTTAACTCATGCGATGCACATGGAAAACGCATTCAAGTTAGATTTTTGTTAATAGTCTAAAATATTTTTTTCTTGGAACCCTAATAAATGTAGACTTTTCTTTTTGTGGAACTCCCCTGTAACTACTCACTTAATCTCTATCTTTCCTTGCATGGTATCACATGAGACTGCCAAACCAATGATGGATACCCAAGAGTTCCCATTAAATATGGTAGGGGATGTTTCATAAATTTTTATTAACGAAAGCATCTGCCTTTTCTTTTCCTTTTTTCATGAGGAAACCATTTTTCCCCCTAAGAAAAATAGAGATGTGTTCATCCATTACCACTCTCCAAACAAATTTCCAGCTCATCATTTGCGTTTCCCTGAAGAACTGCTCGAAAGGCTCCCTCAAGGATTGGCAACAACACAGTATAGACTGCAGATTGCCCCAACCCATCTTCATTCCCCTCCCCAAAGTGAGAGCCATCGCTTCCCTCAACAATCAGGAACTGGGTTTCAAAGGGGATGTCTCGGCCGAACGAACCCGTCCTCTGAGTCATCCACCACAGCTTGAACCGAAATGTGCACATGAACCGTAAATCCCTGCAATCCGATAGAGTGGTAAAAATCCATAAAAATTCCACGAAAATAGTGCAACCAGATCTTTCATTTGTTTGGTAAACAAAATTATATATGAAATTTTGCAACGCAAAGACACTGTATAACTCCTAAAAACTAGGAAAGCGCATGACTAGAGCATTTATTGGAACGGAAGAAAAAGAAGAAGAGAAGGAAGAATTTTTCAAAAACACTAGATATTTGATCAATATTAGATGAAACAGGACAAGCTGAAGCGTTTTCATAAAAAATCAAAGGAAAAAAAATGAATTTTGGTGGGGCTTCCCCTCCATTTACTTTCAAAGTAGGGGGAAGAACCTACGATAAGAGGAAGAAGAAGAAAAAGAAAAACAAATCTCTGAAATGAGCAAAAATATTTCTTTTTTCTTAGAAAGAAAAGAACAAAATATTTCACTATATAGAAATACATCTACTATAGACACGATCAAAAAAATAAAGAAAAGGAAAAAAAAAAGAGGACAAAGGAAAAAAGGAGAAAAATCAATCGAACGCAGCACCGTTACTTTATATACATCGTAAAACAAAAAACAATTTTTCAATGGAAAAATCTTCTACGAGAAAAAAAATTAAATAAAAGATAATTAAACCATAATCCGAAACTCGTATGAACAGGAGAACAAATCTATAGAGCAGGAACTTTTTAAAAGGAAGGAAAAAAGGAAAAAAAAACAGCGAGAGAAAAGAAAGAAAGAAACAAGGAAAAACTTACTGAAGCTTTCCGACAGGGAAGACATTGCGACTCCTAGCCTGATCGGATCTGACGCCGATGAAAGCCCCGTTCATCATCCCATTCCCACAGGCCGGCGTCAAGAGGACATTCCCATGAACATCCGACAAGATCTTGGTCCCCAGCACCATCAAATTCCCATCCGCAATCGATATACCCGCCCCTACCGTCATCTTCTCAGCAAAAAAAAAGAAAAAAAGAAAAAGAAGAAAGGGGAAAGAAATCCCCCAAAACCCGCCTGGACCCGGATGCGCGAGGCTCCTTTTCACAGATCCAAAAACCCCAAGAAAGCACTGGATGCGATCCAATGAAGACCAGGTCCTCCTTTAAATAGGACTCGCAAGCTCCCAAAGCCTCGCGGCCTTTCGGGAGAGCTTATTTATTGCACGGAGGCCGACAAACGGCACGAGGCATGGGCGGGAAGGCAGGCAAACGGTCCGTTGCACCGCAACCCCCGTGACGAGGGAGTCATTTTAGGTGTACACGTGGAAATGGCAGATTTGTCGTATTTTAATTGGTAGTGACTCTCTCCATGATAAAAATATCTCCCGACCGGCCAGCCGCCGTCGTCTGCGTCGGACCACACCCGGTGTCGGTTTGAAGCAAAATCGCTTGCGAGGGGTGAAATGACTGGATTGCCCCCTATATGATCGGAATGACGAAAATGCCCCTATTGGTCACGGACCCCAAACTGGGAGAGTGAGGTTGGTTGCGTAAGCTTGCGGTGCGTTGAAATTTTGAGCGGCTGATGATTGGCTGGGGGTTGGCAAAGAAAGCCAATCCAATATTTGCAGACTTGTAATTGGACTTATTGAACCTTTTATGCATCTACAATTGATAAATATGTTTATATTGTTTCTTCATTTTGAGAGCTATCAGGTTTAAAATTGCTCAAGAGTAGATTGGTTTTTTCAAAATTCCAAGTAAAGAAGTTGTCTAGGATATGAAGGTAATGGGTGCCAGGTTCATGATTCAGTTGAGCAATTAGAGAACCAATTCTCGAAGAAGAAGCTAATTGGATTACGATGATATCTATGTGGATGTCAATTGAGCACATGTTAAATGTTGATAGGTTAGAAAACTGGCTCCAATTTAATTCGGAGATGTTCTTTGACTAAACCAACCGAATCTTTTGAGATTGTCAAATGATAATGGGCACACATGCGAATTTCTTTGTGCATAATTCTAGTTTATCAATGAATCACATGTGATATCCACCTATTGTCAGCAATTCCCAAGGAGCATGATTTAGATATTTTCCTTCATGTTTCTACTTAGAGCTACATCATTGCTTATCAACTTATATCTATAACATGATTCCAGTGTAATTGTAATGTTTACAAAAGCTATTCATTGGTATTTTAAGAGGTAGTTTATATCCTAGCCCATAGTTTTGCAAATAAACCCTCAATCACAATAGAAAGTCGTACGAATATATATGGTTTATTAGCTTGGCATTTTTTCGCTATCATGGACAAGCATGACTAAATTTATTTATTTTTGTATTATCCACACCTGAGTATCTTCTTTCGTTCGAGTAAATTTCATAAATAAAGGAATAGCAAATTGGTAGCTACAATCCATTCTAAATTTTCCCTAAATAATTCACTCAGCTCTCATGCACATATGAATAAAAAAAAAATTGTTGGATATTGTAGTTATTTTTCTCTATGTTGTGTTCCTTTTGGTTTTGGCTTTTTAATTCATTTGAAAGCAAGAGAAGTTGAAACTAACCATTGACTTGAACAAGTGTATTTTCTTATTACGCTCTTGGCATTCAGGCTGATTATTATGGGACAGCAGAAAAAGATTTTTTTAAAAAAAATAAAAAAAAGAAAAAAAAAAGAGAAGGGTAAAATTACCCTCCGAACAACAACGTTGAGAGTTTTTTTTTAATGTTAAGGAAACTTATAACTAGATTGCTCGAGCGGACCTTGTTAATTTGGAGTCATGAGAAAAGTTGATGAAGTTGTAGCATGCGACCTCACAACTTCATACTTAGCAATGAGGATAGATGAATAAGATTCCACTCATAGTTCTTTTAATTAAAAGAGTATGAAATACAAAAGAGGTGTATATAGTGGAACAAAAAGATTGTTAAAAGATGCCTGAGGTAATGAAAGTTTTTTTGCTTCCTCTTTTTCTTATCTCAGCAAGAAAACAAATGTGGGTATCTTGCTTCACACTTTTCATATTCTACTGATTTTTTTTTTTAAAAAAAAACTAATACGTGGTGGATCATGCCATCATAGGCTTTTTTTTCGTCTTGTACTTTAGAAGTCTGGTTCTATGGAGCAGGAAAGAGGTTAGATAGATCTATTGGCACTCAAAAACATTCAATTTTTAATATGAAAAGGAAGAGAGTGCTGCCTATTGTTTAAAAAAAGTGACTATAAGAGAAGAGTAACATGAGATGAGGGGGCACTCAAATTAATTTATGTTGGAACTAGATATAACATATGATTTTCTATAGTTATACAAATATAAGATGGCGAACAAGGCTTCCACCACTATAAGGTTTGGAGAGGTTAGATGTACACAATCTATCCTCATTTTCGTAGAGAATATTTTTGTTTCAAATCTAGGATGCTCAAGTCATAGTAGAGCAATCTTACTATTATGGTAAGATTTATCCTTTTATTCAAATATAAATATACAAAAAAATAAAAGAATACTTATACTTTGCTCGTCTAGTTTAAGGCTACTTGTTCGTGTATGCATGCGCATGGATGGAAGTTACCCTACACATGATAAGAGGTGTAGAATTTTATCATGGCTTCATGAGTTACACTCTCAAACCATGAAAAAAAGCAAAAGGAAAAGAAAAGAAAAGAAAAGAAAAGCTGTTGTAGCTGCAGGAATGGCACAGTACATGTCTGGATAAGATTTTCATCAACACTCTCATGCATATTCACATACTTTATGATAATAACAATAGCTAATTAATAAATTTGGCCACTCCTAGTATTATCTTTTGGGCTAGAAACCCCTTCGCACTTATGTATTTAAAATATACAACAGCTTAGATATATTCTTCCAGCAAATCAACTTGTGTTATACTTGATAAAATTGAAGAGGTAAGATTTTTATATAGCGACAATTCTGAGACATTTAAATGTTGAAATCTTTTCGTCCAATGGCGGTGCATTGTGGTGTGCATCCTTAACATGGATAATAGCGTAAAATTGTTAACAGATAGCCTATATATATGCGATGCCTCCATTGTGACGTGAAAAACACGGCTTTGTTATAATGACTGAATATATACAATTAATAGAAAGGAAAAAAAAGCTAGAGATCACTTGACAGATCACCACTTAGTTCATTGGTTCGATATAGAAGTTGATGATTGACTAAGCAATAGGTGGGCCTGACGGACCCTTTATCCCCCTGTGTATTGCACCAGTCCCAATTGCCATATTAGCCGGTAAACTGGGTGATAATTAGGTGGATGATTGATTGATTGCAACACTTAAATAGAAATTCTGCGAGGAAGATAATGCTCCAACTGTAGAAGAATAAGCACTCCATTAACTTCAATTTCTTGAACCACTAGAACACTCCAATTCTAATCCCCAAAATCTAATACGTATCGTTCGAGGGTCTCAAAGACCATGCTCATGCTGTGGTGACATCTGTTGATGAAGAATATATTGGTGTAAATCAAGAACAATCTTACCAAGGGAACAGACTGCGCTCAATTTGGCTCAATTTGCACAATTGTACCAATGACAGAGCTTGCTTAGCTGATATCCTATACGTAGTCAAACACCTTCAGGCTTGGGTAGTGTCTAAAATCCACATATCAACCACACTTGTCTAAAATCTACCATATCATTGGGAGGAAAACCAAATGGTAGATAGCGTAGCAAATGATATCACCTGCAAGAGAGGTCGCACCGGCATTTGAATTTGTACAATTTGATCGATGGATGTTCCAATCAAGAAGACACATGATCCCTATGGCTGCAATTCTGAGAGCTTGCAATATGAGGAGGCTTGCATCCCTCCAACCATTCAATAAAGGATGGTGGATTAGAGTTGTGATTCCCAATTCAATAATTATTGCAGTTATTATAACCTATAACAAAATTTAGTACTTGGCTTACCCTTTTTTATTATTTGTTTTGCCCTAATCTTTTATTGAGTGGTTAATGGAGTGGAGCTATAGCATCACCTTTTATCATATTTATTGTTGTGACATGATTAGAAATGTTGTTTGACCAGGCTTGACTAAATCTCAAATTTTTAAGAAACTAATTCCTTTAACTTTTTTTTTTAAAAAAAAAAATCTCAACGGCTCTGAAGTAATTATCCATTGAACCAAGTAAAGTTTTGTTTTGCTACCATGTCTGCTTGCTAAATTTTTCCACAGATATTTCAAAGAACGCATGCACTGATGCCCGACAGATGATTCCAAGTGGAACGCTCCTAGATTCTCTGAACCGCCATAAGGCTGACGAGACACTGTCATTCTTACCTAAACCGGCAGAAAGCTCTGAAACACATGGGAGCTAAGATTCTTCCGTCCAAATCCATGAGGGACATACCCACCTAACAGTATGAATGTATCGGAAAGAGAGCCTCAAAAGAGGAGAAAAGCTATGAAGCATGCATGGACTTGATTGCTCGGACAAATGTTTTTTTTTTTTTTTGGTACAACGGCGGCGCACACCTTACGGGTGTGAATGCTTAGACAAATGTTTCAGCCAATTATCCTGGTAGTTGATTTGAGTCCAAAAGTTGGTTTCGTGAGGGTCTGCCATGGGGATTTTGGAGAGGCATCATTAAAAGCACTCGGGCGTCATCGTTGAATACTTCTAAGATCACGAAAGACTAATATTTGTATTTGTATTCGTATTCGTCAAAAAAAAAATAGATATAAATGCAATTCATCATTCCTTGTAGTTGTAGTTGTAACTTTTTTCTTATTAAATGTCGTTTGATTATATTCCATGCCTAGAATTCTGGTTCAAAACTGGTGTCAGAATGACATCTACCATAAGAGGACCCAGCTTGGATCTGACCTATATATATCAAGTTCGATGCAGGTCCAGTAATTCAAGAATCTATCCAAGAAGGGTTCATCATTTTGCAATTTATTGCCGAAATTATTAGATCGAAATTGGCAAGTCACTTGGCTAATATTATTGCCATTCCCTGTTGGTTTGGCCATGCATCAAGCTAGCTTATAGTTGATCCAAATAACCTGCACTGTCAATTGATATAGTTGAATCTTTAAAGAGTTATCCCAACATCACCCTATAAAACTATGGAAGACAGAATGGTTTAGCATAATAATCTCTAAATCGTGAGGGGGCGACATTGATAAGGGGTGGAGGTCAGGGATTATTGTCTTTGAAATTTTTGAATTGCTAATAGACATAAAACAAGATATAGAATAATGTAAACTATCATACGTGCGTAAAGTTGGATGATACCACTCCAACTAAATCAAGTCCATCAGCACTTGCAAGATATATCCTGCAAGGTAGGATAATTTAATGGTGCTTCACAACCTTCGTACACCCACCCCCCCCC
>JAOXJJ010000832.1:4015-34704 GCA_025769935.1 Phoenix roebelenii
ATCACGTTAAACTGTTTTATTAATTTGATATTCCCTCAATGGTTGTATTAATCATCGAAATAACACTATCATCCTCAGTATCAAAGCAGATATAGCCCATAACCTGGCCTATTACTCATATTGACTAGGGGATATTGCAGCATAGACCCATCTAGGGCTGAACATAGGCCAGTCATGGTGTTTGATGGATTTGAACTCTTAGTATGGCAAGGATACTAGGGCTTAAATAGAGGGAGTATGTGAGAGCTTGTGCAGGCATGCATTTAATCCCATTAGTTATGCACTAGGTGGATATTGGATGCATATAGGGCAATGAACCTAAATAATACCTTCTAGCTTGCCTTCTTAGGTGAGATCTTGGGCCGTTACGGAAAGAAATTGAATACCGTGTCGATGGCAAAGTTCAAACCTGCAGCACAGGTCCATTTGGGCCTGACCACGAACCTATCGTGGTGTATGTGATTGTACTTGATTGGATTTGGGCCCTCAGCCTGGTGTGAATGCCAAGGCTTAAACCGGGGGAGTGTTTGAGGACTTATGCAGACATGTGTCTGGTCCACATTAGTTGTGCATGGAAAAGATTTTGGGTACTTATATAAGGCCAAAAAAACCAAATAATACCTTCTGACTAATCTTTTTGGATGAGGTACAATGCTAAATATGTTTTTTTAGTATAAACTGAGCATTAACACCAAGGTATACTGTCTCGGTATCGGCTCCGTACCGATGCCACCCTATCACTATGTCATTATGGTACGATACGAGACTGGTTCGACAAACTTGGTGTCGATATGCCCTCCTACCATGTACTAGTACCAAATCGATACAATACGGTATGTTCCATACCGCCCAGCTCGGTATGTTCCATACCGCCCAGCTCGGTATGTTCCATACCGCCCAGCTCGGTATGTTCCATACCGCCCAGCTCGGTATGTTACAATGTACCATGATTAATACTTTGAAAAACAAAAAGGAAGGCAATGGAAGCCAAAATAGGCCATACCAAGGGTGTACCAGCTAGCTCAAGCTGTGCTGGTTGATATGCTGTGTTTGTGTGGTACATGGTAGGGCTTGTAGCCTTGTACCATATCAATAAGTGCTCGGTGTGGTACTGATTCTAGAGGTTTCAATCCTTGCTTTCTTAGGCTCTGTTAGGAGGCGGAATAAGAAGGAACAAAAGTCTCTTGACCCACTTATTCCACTTATTTTCAGCTAAATAGTCATTTGAGCACATGAAAAAATAAAAAAACTATTTTTCAAAAGGGAAGAACAAGTACTTCCAAGAAAATTGTTACACCATAAATGCTGTACTTTTTTTCCTCTTAACCCATTTACCCTACTAACTTGCCCAACAAAATGGTGGAATAATTTAACCTCCCTTTATTCCCTCTTACTTACTCCATTTAACCCAATTATTCTGGATTTTAATTCTCCTTCTAAAAGAAGCCAAGATTCCACAGAATACGAACACTACAAACTACCTTCTAGCTCTCAGAGATAATATAGACTGGTTCTCCATACTTATAGCACAAATATATAACTTTGCCTTCATATCTCCTATATGCTTCTACATCACCATGCAAAAAATCTTGATCTATTAAGTAAATTCTTGATTTATCAAAATAAATATAGCCTCCTGTAAACTTTGCACTTTTGAGTCCATGTGATTCAATCCATTTATCTCTAAACTCTCATGTATCTTTTAGAAGGTCAATGACAAATTTCTTCACTACAATTAATGCTGTTGCTTAATTTATGGATCTCAGTTCTTGTGTAATACCTTTGTGAGGACCCGTGCGGGCGTGTGTTTAGTCCCACATCGGTTATTTGCTGGGTAGGTCTTGGGTACTTATACAGGATCAAGGAACCCAAATAAGAACTTCCGGCTAGCCATTTTGGGTGAGGTCCTGGGTTGTTACAAATGCTCTGATACCATTTGTAATGGCCCAGGGTCTCGCCTAAAATGGCTAGCCGGAAGTTATTATTTGGATTTCTTGATCCTGTATAAGTACCCAAGATCTATCCAACGAATAACCGATGTGGGACTAAACACACGCCCGCACGGATCCTCAGAGCGCGACTTCTGTACCCCAATTCATACTAATGCGCTATACTGCTCCCACTCTCAAATTTTCTTGTGAAAGCCTAAACATGATGCATGAAGCCTAAACATGTACGTGCAAGTCATGCATATTGAATGTGTTAAACAGGATTCGTTTCGCTACCTTGGTCAAATTTGAACACCTTCTATGCGAACTTACATCTTAATTATGAGCACCAATTTTATTCTAATAAAAAGAAGAGAGAGAAAAGACTCCATTCAATGCATGCTCGCACAACCTCATGCCTAGAGTCCACATACATGTTATGCTTATATTGATTCTTCAGCTTGCCAAGGGAAACATTTTGGGTAGACGTCAGTGTCTGATGGGATCGCTGGGCCTCTAGGAGAAGACATCCACTGTGCTCTTGATGGAGCTCAACTCCAATGACAGCTTTTCTTGCACACCCAATTGATAACTACTTATGCTATTTAATCTAAGAAATTGGAATTCCCTATCCATACTTTAGGCTAAGTAACCACCCAACTAAAATTTTTTCAGAGTATTACATCAAATAAAATATTCATGATCATCGGAGGAGCTTTAAGAAAACAAGAAAGGCATCTTAAGGACCATAACGGGCCCTCACCACCTAGGTTTCTTTGGACATGACTGACCTAAAGTAACAGCTCGGCCCTCTCTTGGCCACAGAATTTAGGGGAAGTTGAAAATGGCTGCAGCTGGAGAATGGTGGATTGGGTAGGGCGCCCCGTTCCGTCTGAATAAGGTGGGTTTCGTTGTCCAACTTTTGTTATGAAAAGACATAACCATGTTCCTTCAAAAAGATAAGGCATTACTGCGAGAATGGTGTGGCGCTGTGAGGTGGCTATCTATAGGATTTTCAACTGTTGCGGACTTTGCCAAAGTATTTGCCAACTTTTGGCTGGTTTTTCAGACTAATGATGATGATAATGCTGATTACGATATAACAACAACAACAACAACCATTATAATAATAATGACAGTTAAAGTAATAAAATTAGAAGACTTATGTCTTGTATTAGCTCTAGATGTATGGCAGGCTCACACATTTGAGCTCTGATGATACCACCACGTTTGGAGCAGTGGAAAGCGTCTAATATTTCTATAATTGACATGGTGGAAAAGAGTGGTACTATGGTAGATGCAGTATAACATCATAATATTGTTTTATTCGATCAGTTCTTCTTACGTACAAGATGAGCCATTACATGGCTTTATATGGTTACACAGTGAGTCTCAATATACCTCTTACATAATGTACTTATATCTAAGGGCCCATTAGATTAGAAATAATCTAGCATGAAAAAATAAATTCCATATCATATTACTATATTTGGTACAAAAAATGGATGAGAGAGATGGTAGAATAAATAGTAGGTCCTATGCTTATTTTCTTAAGAGACAAGATAAAACAAATACTACTAGGGGGTGGAATTTATTTTTCTATGTTGGATTACTGAGTGGAGGTATTTTAAAATATCTTTTCTTGACGGAAATACCATCACGTATATAATGTTAATACTACATTAATTATATTAAACAATTAATATTAATTGTATCAATATAGATTATACTAATGTTATATTAATATTATATATGTCTATTATAATATGTACAAATAATAATATATTTAATATATTAATATATTTATTAATAAATATTAACTATGAATAAGTGATTAAAAAAATTATGAATTATCAATAAATCTAATGTAGGATTTATTGATAACTATTATATTTATTTATATACCAAAACACGGTAAAACTTATTTAAATAATAAATATATTTTCTAATATATGCATAATTAATTTAAAAATATTTATCAATGTTCAAAATAACCAATGTTGATAGCATTTATGTAAGCATGCCAAGAATGGCCAACAAATGGACTAAGAAAAAATATTATCACTTGAATTATTTATTCTAGTATATTATTGAAAATTTGGCAATATTCTATACAAGATTATATCTAACCAAATAATATAATCTTTTTTCAGTGTCATTTTTCAGCGTAATTTTTTCACCGACCAAATATGATAATTTTTTTTCTCCGCAATCATTTTTCAAAATAAAAGATTCCTACAAATCGTCACATTACCATAATTTGACAAATCCCAACCAAACGCATCCTAAGAGATAATAATTAGTACTAATTACATTAAACTTCATGAGTACGAGCATTAAATTATTCATAGACTCTAGGTGATACCATGTGGAAACTCATAAAAGACATGTCTACTTGGAAACTTCAAAGATACCCAAGACTGTTCACTTTATTAAATGGCTCAACTCATATGACTCCTTAGCTGCCATGATACTTGACTTAGATTATTGACTTATTGACTCTTTGACCATGCTGCATAGGATGCCTTGTAGGATGACATGTATGTTGACTCAACTGAGTTAAATAATTAATTTGGTTTATTATCCAACATCACCATTAATTCAAGTTTTCTTCCATCATTCATTGCTGTAGCTTTTTGAAGATACTAGACACGAGGAACTTGGAAATGTTTGTTCTCCGATCACTGCACTTTTGTATGAAACAACATTTAGAGCCATCTCCATAGATGCGAAGGGCTGTCTACAATTGCTTCCATGGCACCTTCACAAGCCCACGCTTATTTTACCTTTCTGTGCATGCAAACCAACGCTTTTTATATTCCTTAAACTTTGTTTGTGCAGGACAAGGTGGCCGGCGATTTCATCTCAAAGTTACCACAGAGAACGCAAGCATAAGGATGCTGCCAATCGCTCCAGGCACCAAACCTTTGAGGATGGGATGTTTGGACAGCCATAGTCACCAACCTAGAAGGTCTTGGCGGACAAATGTTCGACATGGAATCATGGATAGCTTTTTTCTTGTAGGTCCTACATGTTCTTAAACTGTGGGGCCATGGAAAGGTGCACTTAATTTTAGGTATGTTGTAAGTGTGAGGCAACATGTCATGTATGGTAGGTCTCAAGATTTATGTACGAGTGTACGACAAAGTTAATCACCAGCCCATGGAGCCATCATGACACCATCGCACCACCTTATATCAAACATCCATACATCAACATTTGACATGAATGAGCTATTATGATGTTTAAACCATCGCAGAGAAGATATGGAATTAAAATTCCACCTACTTTCATTGCTTCTGCGGGAATGGGACTTCATCCAAGACTTCAGGAACCCGACTCTTGAACGAGAAAAAATTCTTTTTGCGAACCAAATGAATCTTAATAGGCACCAACATATAGAAGATCTTGGTGGCTAGATGTTCAACATGGAATCATGGATAGCTTTTTTTTTTTTCTTGTAGGTACCACATATTCTTAAACTGCAGAGCGATGGGAAGGTGCAATTTTAGGTATGTTGCAAGTGTGAAATAACATGTCATGTATGGTAGGTCTCAAGATTTATGTACGGCAAAGTTAATCGCCACCCCATGGAGCCATCACGGCACCATCACACCACCTTATATTAAACATCCATTCATCAAAATTTGACATGAATGAGCTATTGGGATGTTTAAACCATCACAGAGAAGATATGGAATCAAATTTCCACCTACTTTTATTGCTTCTGCGGGAATGGTACTTGAACCAAGACCTCTGGAACCTAACTCCGAATGACTTCACCAACCCTGCCGTTGTCACCAATCGTGAAATTGGTCGACTGCACTTGGCCTCTAGAAGGCAGCAGGGAACCAGCACCTTTCCCTCTTAGCATTTTATCTCCTCTCTTACTGTTGCTGAAAATTGGGCCCGGGAGCAACCAATAGCTGAGAAGGAGGAGCTCCAGCATGAGATGGCGGGTGGCGGTTCGTCGAAGAGCGGCGTCCTCCGGGGGACCTGCAGAAAAGCTGGTGGCCGGGGTTTCCGGCGCCGGCCCTCCGATGCTTAAGTCAGAGGGGGCTAATGTGTAAAGGGAGAGAGAGTATTCTCTCGAGTTTCAGAGTCCGCCCTTCTAAGGATGAGGGTTTTTTTTTTATAGAGGGGTACAGGTGTACCTGTGATGTGATGGAGCGAACGGGTTACCGTCGTGATTGAGCACGATCATATGAATTGATGTGCGATCGTATGAATTAATGCATTGTCGTGGGAGATCAGGCCGGAGTCAGTGAGTCGTCGTGGCTGATCAGACGTGGTTGAGTAGCTCGACTGTCTGCCGCGGAGAGCTTGAGGTTCATAGATAGCATTAATTATTGAGTGAGCCGGAGATCAGCAAAAGCCATGTGCATTAATTGTTGAGTGAGCCGGAGATGCACATTAATTGTTGACAGAGGTAGCAGGGCATGGTCCCCGGTCGAGCTGTAGAAGGATGTGACCGCAACAGATGAATAGTGAGGCCGGGCTTTCGAGGTCAAGAAGGTCAGGTGCCCGGGTCGGGAGCTCTGATGTTGGAAGCCTTGAAATTGGGCGCCACGGGTCGGACGCCTTCAGATCGGGCGCTCGGATTCTGTATTCGAGGCGCCGATCCAAATTAAATATGTCGCTTCGGCCTTTGGGGCCGATACGTGGCACGATCTGGGCAGAAGGTGGGATCCGGAACTGAAGGATCTGGGCCGTCGGGAGGTTCTATATAAACCCCAGATCTGGCCCTAAAAGTTCTTATTTGGCCACCGCCATATTCGCTGCTCTCCCTTCTTCCCTTTGTCTTTCTTCCATCTTCCTTAGCTGCGACCGAGTCTTTCCGGCGGTGCTCTGAGGTGATTTTTGGTGATCCCACAGTAGGTCATTTTTCCACGTTAGCTCGGGGATTCCCCTTCTTCTTCTTCTTTTTCTCCTCCATCCTTCGTTTTCTTCTCCGCCTTTCTTTTTGAGATGGGTCGTGGTCCTAATGAGGTCGGGTCTAACCTAACTGAGGAGGAACTAGAGCTGGTTCGTTCCCGATTCTTCTTCCGGCCCAGGTTTCATCTCGAGCCTACGGGGTCGGAGGATCGGGTGACGAGGTCTCCTCCAGGTCGGATCGGAGTGTACGTCGAGACGCTCTGGGCCGGCCTGTGGTTTCCTCTTCACGAGTTTGTGAACGAGTTGTTGGTGACGTACCAGCTCATCCCAGCACAACTCGCTCCGAACTTGTGGAGGACCATCATCGGGTTTCTATCCCTTTGCCTTGCGCATGGGATACCGACATCGGTGAATGTCTTCTGCCGGTGCTTCATGTTGAAGTTGAACCCAGCAGATGGGAAGTAAATCTATTTCGCCTTTCGGGGCGGTAGACCACTCTTCCGAGGTGCCCCTTCCTCTATTTATGAGTGGAAGGAAAAGTTTTTCTTCCTTTCTTCCAAGCTTTCGTGGGGGTTTGACCCGAGGTGGGGGCATCCTCGGCAGAAGGCCCTCAATAAGCTCCCCCAGCTCTCGGCGGACGGGCAGAGGGTTCTTGACGCCCTGCACGGCCTCGAGGGGATATCCTTCTGGCCGACCTCTTAAGCGAGGAGGCCCAGGTGAATGTCGGCTTGAGCTCAGTGCGCCCCGAGGGTAAGAGCAGTTGCACTGCTTTTTCATTTCATTGTTTTCTATCTTATCTATTTCTTTCCTTTTCTTTTTCGGTGTTGGTCTGACACCTAAAAATTTTTCTTCCTTTTAGATATTCCCAACATAGTGACCAGCAGCACTGCGCTCTTCGCCCAGCTGAAGAAGCGAGTCGCCGAGGCCGGCGGGGCTCACCCCGAGCCTAGAAAGAAGGCCAAGTCGGCCTCAACTTCTGCTCCTCCTGAGGCGAGGGGCTCTGGGGCTGGAACTTCCGGATCCATCCGGAAAGAGACCCCAGCCACCGAGCACGCGAGCTCGGATCCGGGGAGGGCGGCGGACTCAGCGCCCCTAGCTTGCACTGCCCCCATCTCTCAACGGCCAGGTCGGCCGGCCGGCTGTCTGCGGCGCTCGAGCCCCGAACCGAGCAGGGGCCCTAGGGTCCCGAGTAAGTCTCATCCTGCCGTCGTGAGCCCGGGCAGGCCGAGCTCGTCAGGAGCCACCTTCCCGAGATCTTCCGGGGTCGGCCAGCGCTCCGAGAGGGGCTCCGATGACCCCGAATCTCCAATCCATGAGGGCGCTTCGGCCCTCCGAGACAGCAACGCGGCGCGTGAGGTGTTTCACCGCACGCTGCTTTCGACCGACTGGGTCGAGTTTGAGGCTACTGATCCTAGGAGTCTCGTTGACGAGACCTACTGCACTGTCGTCTAGGTAAGTAGTCTTACTTTTTTGTCTTAGGTAGTTTTTGCTTGGTGAGTCACCATATAGCACCGCTTAGCTATTGACTAGTCCCCACGAACTTTGCCTACTCCTCGATTGGTGGGGAACCGCATAAGCAGGTGATAGATCGAGACCACAGCTCAGAGGGCATTTAGCCCTGATTGTCCAAGAATGGCGTTGTAGGCCGAAGATAGGCGGACCATAAGGAAATCCATCCTTACAGTACTTTCTCGGGGAGCGAGCCCGACCGTGACAGAAGGCCGACCTCACCCTCAACCGGGACCGAGTCTCCGGTAAATCCGACCAATGGAGCATTCATTCTCCGAAGCTGGCTTTCTGTCATCCCCATTTTTTGATAGGCATCGTAGTACAAAATATTAGCCGAGCTTCCATTATCAACTAGGACGCATTTTACATCAATTTTTTTTACAATCATGGAGATGACCACAGCATCATCATGAGGAGTCTCAACTCCTTCCAAATCCCCATCCGAGAATGAGATGGCTTCGGAGACATGCGGGCGCTTCGGAGGGGTCCTTCTCCTAGTTGGTTCTTCAACCGAGCTTCCTCTTCCGACAGTGTTGATAGTGCCGGCGATAGGCCCGTTGTTATTTGGATTTTCGGGCAGTGTGGCATTTTCCACTGGCCTTCTTTCCTCACGCCGGTTTCGCACAAACCGGTTGAGTACCCCACGGCGGATAAGCGCCTCCATCTCGTCCCGGAGCTGGAAGCAATCCTCCGTGTCATGGACATGGTCCTGGTGGAAACGGCAGTACTTTCTAATATTACACCGAGCTCCGGTATCGCGCATCGGGGGTGGAGGTTGGAAGTAATCTCGACCTTCTATCTCTATCAGGATCTCTGTCCGGGGAACATTGAGGGGAGTGTAATTCTCATACTTCCCTGAAGGCATTCGTGGCCGCGATGAAGATCTCGGTTAAGGCGGGGACCTTGGTCGAAGCTGCCTCCACTGTCGAGGTGGACTCCTTAGCCGAGGTAGGTTCTTATCTCGGCGGGGAGACCGGCTTCTCGGGCGGCCGCACTCATCACAGTGTTTCTTCTGCTTCTTTGAGGCCTACTCGGTCGCGCTTCATCGGGAAGCGATAGCCTCTTCGGCCTTCGCATACTTCCGAGCTCGGGCCAGCATTTCAGTGAAGTCGGCGGGGAAGCTCTTCTCGATGGAGAAGAAGAACATGTAGGATCGAGCCCCAGTCTTAAGTGCCGACATGTCTATCGACTGCTCGAACTCACGAACTTTCCAGGTTGCAGCGGTAAAACGGTCGCGGTAATCCTTGAGGGACTCCCCCTCCTTTTGTTTGATGTCGAGGAGAGAATCCGACGTTCGCCGCTGACGTCGGCTGGCAGCGAAGTTGGTGGCAAACTGTCAGCCGAGCTGCTCGAAAGAGGATACAGTGTCCGGCTTCAGTCCAGAAAATCAGAGCCGAGTCGTTTCCCGAAGAGTTGCTGGGAAGGCCTTGCAGAGCACAGCTTCCGAGGACCCCTGCAATGCCATGAGGGCTCGGTAACTCTCCAAATGGTCGAGGAAGTCGGCAGCTCCATTGTAGGGTTCCACCTGGGGCATTTTGAACCTCGGTGGGACCGGCTCCTCCTCGATTTGGCGGAAAAATGGGGACTTAGTGGTGAACTCAAAGTCACCCTCGCGCCTTGCCTTCCTGCTGTGGAGCGCTTCAATCTAACGCTCAAGTTTCTCGACTTTCCTACCGAGCTCCCCAACCTGGAGGATTGCTACAGTAGTCTGCTCCGGCTCGCATCGGTCCAGGGCTGACTCAGCTTCCGAGCGCTGCGGCCTTCTGTTTACGCTCCTCCCTGGCAGTTCTCTCTGGGGGGGATGCTCGAACTGAGCCTTGGCGACAGCATCGTTCTTCATTGTTGGCCCTCGAGGAGTCATGGAGATTTTGGCCCTAGGGCACTAGTCCGTTTGGAGGAAGCACTGGCTAGACCTAGGCTTGTGCAGGCGGTATAGGTGGGGCTCCCTCACGTTGCAGGCCTTGAACGACCGCGGCCAAGGCTTGAACCTGTTGCACCAGGATATCGAACTGTTCCAGCTGGACTTGGGGAACTGGGTCAGCCGGAGGTGGCGAATTCTGGACAGAGTGTCCCGGACATGGTGGGAGACGCCGGGAGGCATTGGAGGCTCCTTTGCTTCTCAACTTCATGGCCACAACTCGGGCCTTCCTCTAGCGCCAACTGTTGCTGTAAATTAGACCCGGGAGCAACCAGTGGCTAAGAAGGAGGAGCTCTAGCATGAGATGGCGGGTGTCGGTCCGTCAGCGAGCGGCGTCCTCCGGAGGAACTGCAGAAAAGCCGGTGACCGGGATTTTCGGCGCCGGCCCTCCGATGCTTAAGTCGGAGGGGGCTAATGTGTAGAGGGAGAGAGAGTATTCTCTCGAGTTTCAGAGTTCGCCCCTTCTAAGGGTGAGGGATTTCTCTTTTATAGAGGGGTACAGGTATACCTATGATGTGATGGAGCGAACGGGTTACTGTCGTGATTGAGCACGATCATATAAATTGATGTGCGATCATGTGAATTAATGCATTGCTATGGAAGATCAGGCCAGAATCAGTGAGTCATCGTGGCTGATCGGACGTGGTTGAATAGCTCGATTGTCTGCCGTGGAGAGCTTAAGGTCCGTAGATAGCATTAATTGTTGAGTAAGCCGGAGATCAGCAGAGACAATGCGCATTAATTGTTGGGTGAGTCGGAGATCAGCAGAGGCCATGCGCATTAATTGTTGATAGCGGTAGCAGGACATGGTTCCCGGTCGAGCTGTAGAAGGATGTGACCACAACAGATGAATGGTAAGGCCAGGCTTCCGAGGTCAAGAAGGTCGGATGCCTGGGTCCGGAGCTCTGATGTCGGAATTCCTGAAGTTGGGCGCCACGGGTCGGACGCCCTCAGGTCGGGCGCTCGGATCGGTTGCCTTCAGGTCGGGCGCTCGGACCGGGTGCCTTCAGGTCGAGCGCCCTCAGGTCGGATGCTCGGATCGGGTGCCTTCAATCACATGTTGGCGATGTGCTCACGTGCTTCGAGATGATTTATTTTCCCCCAACACTTACTTTTTCCTAACAAATTGTGAAGCCGATCGAGCTTGGACTCACCTTCGTCAATGAGCGGCCGGTAAAGGAACCGCTTGATTAGATTCCATCACCTTTTGTGATGTTAACGTTGCATGGCAATATGATATTTTCTTATCTGGATGTTTTGTTCTCTAAAGTATGGTTGCAATCAATTTTTGCAATCCTCTTCCATTTTCCCATGCTAACTTAAGAGTTAATAGTGATATGATATTTTCTTATCTGAATTGTGCCCATTTTATCATCGGTTGAGAAGAACGAAGCCAAAATTAAAAGTTGGTGACTTTACTAGAAATGCATGTCCGAATGTTATATCTAGCTCGATAGAGATTTAACTGACATTGTAAGGTGAGGATGCTGTTGAATGAACGCTAGAATGCCTCAATGCATTGATTTTTTTCCGTACAGTTCATATATATAAAGCAAGAACACTTGAAACAAAAGGAACTGGATCGATTAACATTCTAGGAAATGGATTCATGATATGTTAAATGATAGTTACTTCAGATTTTGCGATTTTCTTGTCTTCGTAAAGTGTAAGCTATTTGATCATTTATTTTCATTTAATATATTTTTAAGTGTGTTTTTTTGGAACCTATTTATGCTATAATGCTGATGCAAATATGATATATTTTCTCCATGTATTGATATATAGATTCATTCTCGCCTATGATCATTAGATGTGCTCCATTTAATAGCACAGGACATTTCAAGTTGAGTGTTGCTTTTGCAATTTGTACATTGATGCCTACCTTTTACATCGTAAATGCGTAGTTGTCTATTGTCATATAATGTCAACGATTGTGGTGCGACATATATAGCCCCAAATTATGTATATTAAAGATATGATTTTATAGATGCGTTATGTCCTCAAATAATGCCATTCATTCATTTAAAATAACTCTAAACTAATAATAGTGCTATTCTACTTAAGACTGAGTAGTAGCATGTAGATATAGTGTTGGAAGAAAGGATTGGGCTCGCCTACGCACGACCCAAGTGAGACCCAACTTGGGCGAGGCAAAAATAACCGATTTATGATCAATAAGCTACCAGTTTCTAATTTTTTTCGCTCAATGCTCTATTGGCAGAGTCCATTTTCCGATCACATTCTTTAAAGTTAGCAATTCGGTGACTTGTATTATTATTACAAGCAATTTGGCAATTTTGATGAGTTTCTTGATTGCCACAAGAGGGTAATATTACCACAATATAGTACTAGTTCCATATGGTATCTATATCAGTTAATGAAACTTTGGTTGAAACTAACCTAGCTCTTTCACCCAAAACGGATCGAAGTCAGCTGAGCATCGACAGTTGCAGAGATGGGAAAGCAGAAAGAAAACAAAGAAAAAAAGAATGAATAAAAGCTAAGACTAACATCTTAAAATCATCTAGCAATCGACATTAAACAACAACAAAACTTTCAGCTGAAACGCTAAACATCCCAGAGAAGAGATAACTAATAGAGGAATATCTGCAAGTATAGAGATAATTCTGATTGATCTAGATCTAATCATGTGTCATCATCCTCAAACCTCTGATTGATCGCAGCAATGTAGAACAATATCTGCTTCACCAGTGTACTTGGGCCCATCATGGCCCCTGCATCAGGATCAAGAGGAAAGTGAGACAATTTGAGGAGATGATAAGGAGGAACTGGAATAAGACGGGAGGGGGAATGAGGAGATCTCCGTTTCTCTAATGGAGGTCAACAAATTGAACGCCCCCCCCCCCACCAAAAAAAGGACCAAACCAAACCACAAGCTGAAAATAATAGAGAAAACTATAATAATGACCCAAGCACTAGGCATAAAACGTAAACATAAAATTCATAAATTTTCATAAGAAGATGGACATTGTCCATGCCGAATCATATTAATTGATTTTCTTTTTTTACAAGAAGGAAGAAAATTATAGATTCACTGTTTATTATCTGCTTTAAAATGTTTTTTCATTATAATATTTTTGAATTGCAATTGTTTATTTCATGAAGCGCAATAGTTTTGGAAAAGAATCAAATAAGCTGGCTTCAAGGTAGATCATTTTATAGAACAAGTTTCACGAGATAATGATACACTGACATTAACAGGACTCACAAAAAATAACCTTCTAATATCTTTTGTGAGCCCAACTAATGCCATGCCGATGAAGAAGAATGCACAACCATTTATCCCACAAGACTTGTCCCATAAACTGACCCACCAATCATTTTGATCAATGAAAAGAAAAAACAATTAATTTTTTGTTTCCTACAACATTGTCTAACAATGAATACGATGAACAAACACCTAGCCCATTATTTTTTTCGGAAATTTCTTATTAGAACAAAAATAAATTTTTCCCATACTTTCACTCTCGCAACAACCAAACAAAAACATATAATTTCATCTTCACATAACAGACTAGCAGGTTCCGGAGCAGATTATTATTTTAGCAAAAAAAAATAGTTGTTACAAATTTAACATAAATCCAGGAAACCGACATTAAACTGTAAACCGATGATAAAAACTTCGCGAACCAATGGATCTAACTCACCCCCGTCTAGATCCAAAACGTCATCCCCATGAATTAAAAATAGAGAGCCAAACAAATAGATGCTTTAAGATTAAAGCACCGGCAAAGTCAGCAAAGAGCCGTGTAAAAGGTATGAGAAACGAAATCTTGCTCAGAAAAATGAATATCTTCTCATAGATGCATGAGCATCTCTGAAGTCTGATATGCGAAGATTGTATTTCATAAATCATCATAGCATCGGAAAGATTAAAACAATTAGATATATTACACAGAAAGAATACGAAAAGGAACTACAGAGAAACTAGATAATATTAGGAGTTTGAGAACCTTTTTTCTTCTCCTTGTGTGGGATCAGAGATTGGTAAAAAAGTATCAGTCACGGTAAAATCAGAAACACGGACCAATATATTCTCATCATCATCTCCCACAGATGAAATCATTCAATAGATGATTCGAAACATTTAAAAGAACACGATAACAAAAATAAAATAGATAAAAAAAAGAAGATGAGATCGAATAAAACAGAGTAAGGGATCATCAGAGACTTAAATACTAAGAATCACAGCATAGATTAGCGCTTCATATTGTTGCAGTTTACTCATCACTTGATCCCTATTTCTAGGATCGCAAATAAACTATTCGATCTCCAGGAAGCGAATAAAAGAAAAACAGAGCAAGGATGGAGAGGAAGGGAGGATAGGAAACAAAACCAGGGCAATGGCCTTCCTCGAAGAGAGCCAGAGAAGCAAAGAGCCTGACCCCTGAAGCCGGGCGAGGAACGAAATCGAGGAGAGTTGAGTGCGAGCAGCCGCCCCTGTAACCTTTTTATAGCCAATCTCGGGAACCCTAAAACCCTAGACGCTGATCGAGTTTCCTGGCTTCACGAGCGGCGAGTCGGCGCATCTATATGGTCTGACACGTGCCGTGCACGAGAGTACCATGGTACCGGGCTTTGGGTTCGAAGCTTCTGGATCCAAACCCGCAATCCGTCTCCAAACCCATTCAAAAGAAACCAGTTTTAAGGGTAGGAAAAAAAAAATCGTTTCTTTTGCTCCATAGCACCCATTGAGCTTCTAATTGCTAGTTTTCTCGTATTATTTTGATGCCCAGCCCTTATCCTTAGTGTTGGCCCTGTTTTATTTTTTATTGGCCATGATAAATAATTGATTGATAAAATGCTAATTGGGATGGCAAGTGCGGTATGTATCCAAGTTAAATAAGTATGTTGAATATGACTTCAGTTTTTCAACCTTATAAGTAGCTTAAGTATGAATTTAGGGTTTTTTTTATTTTTTCTCCCATCCAAACCACAACTTGATCCAATCTGACCCACAACCATCTAAATTATGTCGCCTTCTTCTAGCCTACTTGATTCCTTTGTATTAATCTTGTAGTTCGATAGTAAACAATCCTAATTTTTAAAAGATACATTTTCCTGTTTTTTCTTGTTATCGCCACCCATTTTTGGCAAATATGATGCGTGTTTGAATAAATGGGACTCTGATAATCCCATTGATTCAATGTTTCTACTTATTTAAGTGAAAATGCACTTTTATTTTTCTTTGTGCATTTCTTTTGTTTCTTTACATTAGATATTTCGTAACAAAAGCTATTAAAAGTACGAAGAGAGCACGAAGAAAGACTGACAAAAAAGAAAAATTCAGGGCCTGTTTAGGCCCAATAATAGAGATGGTCGAAATTGCAAACCATGAAAAAATTTGTAAGCCTTCCTACATCATAATTTTAGATTTCAATCCATATCTGCAAAAATTAGAGGAGAAGTTGATCCAACACGTTGATTTTTTCGAGATAAAAACAAACATTAGTTAGTGGGGATAAGTTGAACTATAGACATGCTGCTATTTGCAGCATGATTTGAATTTGTCTTTAGCTATCATCACTAGATAAAATGTGAGTTAAAAAAAAAAACAACTATTTTTTTAATCTCTAAATAAAATACTTATATTTTACACATAGAACACGGTAAAAAAGATATCGCCGAATGTTTTATTGCTTCATTGGCAATGATTATAATTTATGGCACATAATGAATTTAGAGCTTGATCTAATGGTATAATACACAAAGTCTTTACACATGCATCTCTAACAAAAGGACACAATGCTTGTTATCAACCTCCGTAATTTGCTTTTTGATGGATTTGATTATTGAAATAAAATGAAGCGCTGGAGTACCAAGTTGGCAGGGTCTCTTGATAATGAGTAATGCTTTATGTACCTTAATACTTATACTGTGTGCACTAAATCCCATCTAAACTACCTAACTACCATTTATGATGCACTAAATCCTGCCTGGTGCACATCCTGGTATGCATTAGTGCTGCTCAATAGCCGTAGTTAAAAGACATGGATCTGAATTTAGAGAGGACTTTAGCCTTCTTGAAAACTTTATTGGACTTTATATTATTTATCTTAAATAGAGATACTGATTACAAGGGTATCTTGGATGGTTAATGAATCAACATCAACGCATTACAAGCCCATATGTCCTAGCAGCAGGAAATTATGCAAGGAGACGGAGACATGCTTTGTCCTTCTCCCCCCACGTGCCCACTATGGCAATCTGCTCGGTTGACATCTGATGCCATTTTTCTTTTCTTTTTTTCAGTCTTCTATTAACACGATAGCTGATTTTTTTTTTCCTCCGTGAGTCCACCTTTCTTTTCTTTCATTTTTTTTTGTTTTTTGTGACAGGCACTTCATATAATGCGCATATGAATACATTCAATAAAATCAAAAAATACAAACTCGCGGAGTGCCTGTGGCAACTCTTCCTCTCCTAACTACAGAGTGTACTCTAAGTGGTGGGCTGCGTAAGCAGCCACCCAGTCGATCGCCTCGTTGGCTTATCTGAATACATGCTTGACCTGGAAGGTCACTTCATCCCTCATCATCATCCCTATATCCCGGATCAGAAGGTGGTCCATGCTCTCGCCCCTTGGTCCCCCTGAATCTACCCGATAATCGTGGCCGAATCATCTTCCAGAATAATCGAACTGCCCTGCAACACCTGCCACGCATGTCGGAGACCTGCCCAGGCAGCCCACAACTCCGTCCTGGAAACCGACATGTCAAACAACTGGCAGCCACTTGCTGCCACCACCCTGGATCCACCTTTGGTGATTTGTGCGGATACGATTGGCCGGCCCTAGGAATAGACACATCGTGAAAGCCAAAGACCAATTAGCGCCATATTTTTTTTTTGCTAGTTATAGCTGGAGATCTGTTAGGAAGAAACTGTCTCAGAAAAATTAAAATCTAAACTATTTTGTTTCAACAAATAATAGGTAGAAATAGGCTTGAAGAAAATAAATAGAGAAAGTGAAAAAATGGAACCCGAGGTGCTGAGGCGTAGTATTTTGGTCACTTTCCTCGAAGTAAATTTCGCCGCCTTACAGTATACTAGACTTGAATGGCGTTCTACTCCTGAGATACAATAGCCTCTCGCAATGTTTCCTTTGCCTCAATGATTTGCACGGATCAAAGAAGCCTTCGAACCCAGAATCAGTACGTAGCAAGCCCGTTGATTGTAAGAAAAATAGCAGAAAGGGAGAATAGAAGTTCTCTATTTTCGATCCTATCTTCTGTCTAATCCATAGAGATCTATTTATAGTTTTCTTCGGGACAGGCGCAACCAAAAACCAATCTAATGGTCAAAACTGGTAAGAAAGTTTGAAAAACAATACTGGGAGTAGGGCCAGCAGATGTGATGTCGGTCGCAAAGAGGTGCAAGCAAGGAAGCGATGTGGCTCCTCGTGCCTTGGGTGCGAGGCACGACCCACGCACCTGTGGTCCAACCTCGGCCTCGGCTCCTCGCATCTCTGGTGCGAGGTGAGACCTCGTCTCCCACCAGCTTCGGACGAGCACGGGCGAGATACGACCTCGGTTCTTCGCGCTTCGGACGAGTACTCATGCGAGGTGGTTCAGATGAGCACAAGCACAAAGTGCCTCAGCTCCTCGCACCTCGGAGGCTCGTGTCATGAGGCAGGACCCTCCTGCCTCGGACGAGCTCAAGCGCAAGGGGCCTCGGATGAGCAACGAAGTAGCCAAACTGCCGAGAGAACTTCACGTGAATAAATTCTCCACATGAGAATAAAATCGAGGGAGTGAAGAGTCAGATCCACAACCTCCTCCAAAACAAAACAACGCACCAACCAATTGAGCCATATTCCCACCTTTATATATATATATATATATATATGTTTTAAAGTATGAAAAATCATTATTTAACTAAAAATCTAACAAGATCTATGCATACTCGGTTGGACGGCCATAGGAAAAATCATGAGGCGAAAGAAAAAGACGAACATTGAATTGCATGGACCAGTAAGGAGCGAGACAGACGGATTGATGGGAAATGGATCTGAAGGATGAGGGTGCATCTCCGGATGGGGTTTTTTCTTTAGAAGGTGGCTTCGGGCTGCCTACCGATCGGAAGTATGCTTGCTAGACGGGGAATGCAAATGACCTCGCTCTATGAGGTATGTCTGGATGCTAAAGAGACCATCAACTATGTACTTCTTCGATGCCTTACAGTCGTACAGACCTAGAGATGTTCACCAATCCATTCGGCGTGGGAGTCGGTAGAGGATATGCTTCGATATCTGAGAGATTCCCTCCGAAGGCCGAGTACTGCAGAGATGGAGATCATAGTTGTTTACTTGGCCTATCATATCTGGTTGGACAGGAACGACCGTTTGTTTGAGGGCAAGAGATCGTCCCCATGTGTTGTGATTGACAGAGCCATGCAGGGTGCGACAGAGGTTACTATGTTGGCTACGTCGTCCTCATCTAGGAGGGCCAGGGATATCTGGGGTACTTGTTCCGTTGTCTCGGCGTCCAGGTTTATCTACTTATCTCGAGTATCCTCACCTCGTGGTTACCTTAAGGTGAATTTCGATGGAGGCATGGTGGGTGATGGCGCCTATGAGAAAGTGGGTTTTGTGATCCGGGACCATGGGGGCAGATTCATAGCACTTGGAGGGCGAAGCACACTAGGTCTTACTGCAGTGGGAGCGGAACTACGAGCAGCATCGGAGAGTATTTGTTATGCGAAAACGGATGCTGGAAGCCGACAGCTTATTCCTCGAGGGTGATTCTTCGACAGTGATTGACTGGATTCAGAGAGCGGATAGGTACAGAGATGGTCATCCATTGATATGAGATACCTGTATATTGGCAAGGGAGTTGACCTCCTTCCGAATAACTCATGTATATCGGAAGGCGAACATGTAGCAGACTAGGTCGTCTCTTATGTCGTCAGAAAGGTCATTTAGACAAGCTTAGCTAGTATTCCATACCTTTTGTACCGTTTACTTTTACATAATTTAGCAGATTTTTACTTTTTACAGTTATATAAATTGAAACGTTATTTTGATTAAAAAAAAAACACTGAACTGCCTTTTAATATGGAGTACAGATTTTTTTTAACCATTGTTTTGTCCCTTATCTCAACCCAAACGGGCGTTCCCACCACAAGGCGTTGGAAAATTGGCAGGGAAACAACAGCATAGACAAAAACAGTATCAAACGGGCCCTAATAAATCAGACAAATGCTAAAAATCAGTGACCGTAGCGCCAAATACGCTTTTATCGCTTATTCCGTTGGCAGCTGTCACCTTAAGATTCACCGGCGCTCCGAGATACAAAAAGTGGAGAATGTCCTCCGTGGCAGCGCCGCACCCAAGGCTTTATCCGAGCGACACCGCCATCCTCTACGAAGCGACACCGCCTATTCAATCCGCAGCCCCCTTCTTAGGCCTACAGCCCAAAGCCTCATAACTGCTCGCAAGAAAAAGACGACGGCAGCCATCCCTCTTTCCCTCTTCGATACAAACCACCTCCTCTCCTCGGTCTCGAGAATGGTGTGCGGGATAGCGGCGGCGACCATGCCGAAGCCCTCTTTCTCGCTGAGAGCGGAGCAGTCGAGCGCCCTCGATCTCTCTGCCGATGCGACAAGCGGCCTCGCCTCTCACTCGAGGAGAGATTTCGTCTTCGTAGTCAACCCCAAGGGTATTCCTCTCATCAACTATTCTTTCTTCTCTTCTGTTCTATTTTCCTATTTCTTCTCTTTTAATCTTTGGGTGGATTCAGGTGCCAATGGCCGGACCGGGAAGGAGTGGAAGAAATTGCTTCCTTATCTCAGGACTCGACTTGGCGGACACTGCAATGTCAGAGCTCTTCCTTAACTGTTTATTTATTTGATCTTGAAGATGAACTGTTATCATCCCACAAGCAGATGATTGATCTTTCTTGATTGATTTTGATGCTTTCGCTTCCTTTTTTTATTTTAATTTTTTGACGGTGTGAGATCTTATTACTTCATTTTTGCCTACCAAATGTTTGGCACCTGACCCATTCATTCTGCCTGTGATCGTGTTTGATCATTATGACAATTACCTTAATTCCTTTGTGTATTAAGATTTCTAAAGTTTAACCTGTGTCACTCCAGGATGATTCAGGCCTTGACTTGCATAGATATACTTGTGATGTTTTAGTTGATTCACTGCTAGTATAATTTCACTTATCAAGTGCCATTTATGTTTATTCTTATCTTTGTACCATTGCTTGTATATGTGCTGTGACCAGATATGCGAGTCGATAACTTCAGGTCCCTCTCATGCCATGGACATAACACGGGAGGTAGAAAATTTCATTGGAAGTATGATACATGATTCTAATTTTTGTTAAAATTTATTTCGTATACATGCTTTTGAGAAGTTCTGAATTATGTCCATCTATGGCTGAGCGATGTAGGCAATAAGGGAAGGGGCAGATGCTGTGATAGCTGTAGGAGGTGATGGTACACTTCATGAGGTTAGAATATGCCCATGATATAACATACCTCAATCAGATATTATGTTTGTCCTGCTTTCCATGCATGTATTGTGATCTTAAAACCAGGTTTATGAAACAAATGTTGAAGGATTACATGTGACTTTTGTTATCGTAACTACCAATATGTTATGTATTGGTTCTGCCAAACATTTGTCACTCATTGCCTGTTTAAATCTTCACTGAAGTATATAGTCAGTCATTCATTTTCATATATTTATTACATCTAAGGCCTAAAGATTATATAAGATGCACTAGCAATTAACTAAAAAGGTGCAATAAGGTAAACAAGAAAGGCTTTGAAATTTATCCTTGAATTCTTGTACATGTGTCTAATGCTCTCTAATGAGTGTTATGAGTTCGCAACAATGACAGCAGTTTCCTATGTCCCACATTTGCTTTGTCACTATAGTTCAAAAATTTAGTTGGCTGCCTAACTAGTGCAATTGCAATACCCAGATAGCTAGCCTGACTAAGCGGACATTAGCATCTTCATAAGTTTATTTTGGGGATGAAACATTTGATCGTTAAGTTGCATGAAATGAGAGGGTGTATAGTTGGGAAGTGGGATTTCCTATACTCATGGGCACCAAGAAGATGCATGCTTATTCTTTGTAACATTTAAATATTAATAGAACTTCACCTTTTGTTTTTTCTTCTTTAAATGTATTGTGATGCTTAAGACTGAAGGATCACATGAATTGACAGGTTTTTTCTCATTTTTATGAAATTGATTCTATTGAATAAGGTATAATTTGTCAAAGTTTAATAGCACTTTACAAGCTTAACTTGGGATCAACCCTAATACTAAGTTCCTAACCAGGAGAGCTTTGTGCAAAACTTGAAGGAAAATTGGTGATAGGCTGACTTACCTTGTTAGTCTTAATAGTTTGAGCTCATGCTACTAGGAAGTGGCTGTCTCAGGTTGGCATAGGCTTGAAAGAATGTAGGAAAATAAATAATGCATAAAATATGCAAATTTATTGCAGGAAGTAATGTTGGTATTGACACATTATTTTGGACATAAATGATAGTAGAATTATAAAGGTTGGAAGCATCTTTGGTTAGTAAGGACTAACTTTTCATCTCGTAGCTCCGTAATGGTTTAGATACGGCATTGTGCTGAATTTAGAGGTTGAGTTTACTTAGAAACTCATGTTCTGTACTTGTTCCAAAGCTTTTGATCATGAAGCTACCACATGCCCTGCATGATTGATATGGTAGGGAGAAGAAAAAGAGACCAACTATGGCTGATGCCATTAGCTTTAGGCTGATTGCATATCATGAATTTAAGTGCTAGTTGGCATGGCATGCATGATAGGCACTATAAGATGCCTTACTGGCAAGTGGTACTGGCATGATACTGGCTGCATGCCAGTCTTTGTCATGAAACTGTTCTGGTGCATGCCAAGTATTGGCACGGCTTGGTATGGAACTGCAGATCCATACATTTGAGAGACATATTTCTTATGATGTTTCCAAAAAAAATAGTAGTTTTATTGCTATGGGATGCCAATTTTATCAGTTAGCAAGGAAAAAACATATGTTTATGTGAATGCTTTAGGTGGGCTAGATAAGAAAGGTCTTTTATTTCTGATTGACAAAGATAATAGTGGTGTTGACTAGCTTTTATTGATATGGAATGGTTAGAAAGGTTGGAACTAGGAAATATATGACCATAATGCATCATTACCCTAAAGAGTTGCTTCGAATGAAAGCTATAGCATATCCATCAAGCCTTATGTTGAATTGTTCGAGGTTGGCTTTGTACTTGCTTACCAATCATTCCTATTCAGGGATATGCCTAGGGCTGCTATCAAGCCAAGCCAAGCTTCTAGCATCTAGTTATTATTGTGAGCACACTATGGTTCATGGTTAACTCATTTGTTTGCAAAGCTTTAGAATTTGGCTTGATCCTAGCTTGTTTTCTAACTGAATGAACTTGAATTAGCTGCTAAATGAGCCAATCTCAAGTTATTCATGGACGGCTCTCTTCATGCATGGCTTTAGATACAACTGCTGTCATTTTGTGCTTTAGCAGATCCTTTTTCGCAACTTCAATTCATGTGATCTAAAACCTTCCCCTCCTCTTACTTTTTAATATAAGTTTAGTGCTTTGGAACTTCCTTATGACCGTGTTACCTATTCACTTTGGGTTGATGCAATCTAGGAATCATAAAGAGTATTAAACTTCAATCTCCAAACAGCTGACAGACTTTGACAGAATACATTCATTTTAAACATAAGAATTTCATATTACTTTAAATTGATCGGTTTTTAGTGATTCTTATTGGAAAACCTGCTTTTCATTCTATGGTATGTTGGAAAAAAGTGTAACTCCTCACTGAAGTGTCTAAAAACACCCTTAGGCCGATGTGTTTTTAGTACTTCAAAGTAATGAGACTTGAATCTCATGACCTGCGCTGTAAAGAATCTTTTTAAAGATACTTAAGAAGGGTGTGGGTGTGTTACTCACAGTGTGGAAGTAAAATACTTTACACCATCACCAAATTCAATGTTAGGGGTTGGAAAAGAAAACTCTAAACCAGTGGATGTGATCTAAGAGGTCTAAAATGTCTACATACAAAAATCATATAATCTGGAAATCTTTAACCTATCAAAGTCATCCCAAATATATAGTTGTAATGAAACGATATAGAGCATTAATTTTGGGATGACCTGATGCATAGGCTACTAGTCTCCAAAGCATATGATTTTTTGTAAGTAGATATTCTAGGCCTTCTAAATTACATCCAACGGTTTAAAGTTCCTTTTTTTTCAACTACTATAATTTAATCTAGTGGTGGGTGTAAAGTTTTTTCTTCACACCCTGCATGTATTATAACTTTATCCTGCTTAAGAATGCCAAAATAAACATTGACACTTATGGCTAATGTAACAACCATATTAAAGTAAAAAAAGTCACTTGGCTATGTCATATCTTGTTCAAATGCCCATCTTGTTAGCAAAACTCCGAAAAGCTAGTTTAATGATCTTCTCTAGACAATCTCTACATTTCAAAACTGCACTGCTTTGTAGTGCATACAACTATAAAGTCACAGACTATACAATCAAAGACGTAGCTATATGGTTATCCAACTGATTGGATGTCTGACATTTCTTTGGTAGATATTGGATGTCCGACATTACCCACTGTAGCCTGGCTGTGATTATCATGTTGGTAGTTTATCATAGTTTGTGGCTGCATGATAAGTGCTATGGAATTTGGTGAAATCCTGTTATTGCAAGTAAAGAGGAGTACAATCCACTAGATGCCGAGAGAAATTCTGCCAGAAGGGGAAACAAAACACACATAAATGGTCTAAATCTTCATTGTTTTTCAGGATCTTCATTGCTGGTTCCTTTAAACTGACCAAAAAGGAACTGGATGCGACAGTCTTCCAGTAATTTAGTTTAGTCATAAAAAAAATTTAAGAATCATAATGAAGTAATATTATGATAGCCTATTCCTGAGCACATCCAAACAATACCAACCTCCTATGTTGAGGACAAGTCTTGGTGGTCAAGATCATTCTTTTAAACATATCTGAGCTCTCGAATAAAGTTGAATAGTTGGTATTCTATCAAGGACATGGTCACACTATGCTTGTTAGGTATCAAAACCTGGTTTTCTTCTTTCCTGATAGGAAGTTGTCTTTGACCTTGAAGAGGTTCATTTCTTGACACACATGCAGACAGACACATAAAAGATTTCTCAGTTGTATAATTCTTGAACTTCACATACTTTTCAGCTCTATGGTCACACTCATGGCACTCAAAGTTACCAGCTTTAGTGAGATAATTTGGATAATTTGATCATTTTTGGATGCCTTCTCTTGGAATTCAGGTGGTAAATGGCTACTTTTGGGCAGGAAATCTGGTCCAATCTCTTGACCACAGGCCTGAACATTCAACTGCTTTAGGCGTGAGTTGTATTATGTTCCACTTAATCATCTCATCTGCATCACAACCTTGACTATTTCACTATAAGTAGTCAGTAGGATATTTCTTTTGATTAAGCTCTTCTTTGCAGCTCATTCCTCTTGGGACTGGTTCAGATTTTGCTAGGACATTTGGCTGGTCTGCTTTCCTTCCATATCTGCCATATCTATGACAGTTGTATATTGGTTTTTTGCTGTTATTAACTGTTGACAATTCCTGTGTGGTTTGTTTAATCAGGAAAAATGATCCGTATGAAGCGGTAGAACGGATCGTGAGAGGTTCCTCCACTTATGCTACTTCTTTTAGGTTTAATGTTTGATTATATAATTTTCTATGGCCACTACACTCTCATTTTTTAATGAAATGTTTTTTTTTCTTATTTTATGTATATATATGCAATTACCAAAGATAAAACTTGACTTTATCAAGGCCATGGACATTACTTAGCAGCTTTATCCCCATATAGATATATATACATATATTTTATGTCATGTTGACTCGGTGAAAAGAGATTTAAGATTTCAAAAAGCAAAAGACAACCTAGACATGTACTTTCTTTCTTTGCTCACTAGTAGCAACTAAATGGTTCATATTATGGTTTCTTAGTCAAACATTGACTTGTATGTGTTAGAAGACTAACTTAGTTATTGCACGTCCCCCGTAATAAAACCTACATACGCTTTGATAATCTTTCTGGTGTAACTTTTATATTCTTATTCTGAAGAGAGACTAGGTATTAATCTAAAGTTATGCAAGTTAAAAATCATCAGGCTTCAATATTATGTAACAATAGTATCGATGTTGTATATCAAAGTTGGTGTAGTAGACTAAAACAAACAGAACTTGAGTTTCTTTTCATCTTGCATACTCACGGCAGACATCAATTATGCAGGATTTAAATCAAAACTAGATGTTGGCATTATTACTGGACAAAGTGGAGAACAACATTTCTTCATTAATGTTGCTGATATTCACTTGTAAGAACATAAGGTTAATTCACAAAGTATTTCATTAGATAAATTTGCTGATAAAAAAATAATTATATTTCTTGAGATTCTCTGCAGGAGTGCAAAAGCAGGTTATTATGCTTCTAAGTTTAAAAGATTTGGAAATCTGTGTTATGTTTTTGGGGCTTTGAGAGCATTCATTGGACACACTAACCGGGACCTGAAAGTCAAGGTCAGTATTAATCCGAAATACATTGTCAAATTCATTATGCTATTTGTGCATGATGACTTGCTATCTACATGGATCAGCAATTTTACAGACTACAACATGCTATACTATAGGTAAATGGAGGAGAGTGGGAAGTATTTCATAAAGTCACCGCCCTTTGCATAGGAAATGCCAAATTCTTTGGTGGTGGCATGAAGATAACACCAACAGCTGATCCTTCCAGTGGAAACTTAGAGGTGCTTCAATTTTGCGATGGTGGCGTATTCATCTTGGACTTGATTATAAGACATAGGTTAACTGGATTAATGTTTCATGTTTTAGGTGGTGATTCTTCAAGACTTCAAATGGTATGATTTTGTTCTTAAACTGCATAAATTGTACAAGGGAACGCATCTATCAGAGAGAAATGTTTCTTCAAGAAGGTAAGTTTTTCACATGAACTCTTGTCTTGTATTGCATGATTTGCAGTGAAGTACTTTTTCTCTACTTGATAATATTTCTTCTGAGACTTTATTTGTTGTTATGGTTGACAATCATATCTATATATCTGTAGTTCCCAAATTCAGCTTGCCTTTTATCACCTTGACAACATTAACATGTTTTGATCTCAGAGTTCATAAGAATATGAGAGAAAGAGTTCTTTCTATTGAAAATGCACCTACAGCAACCTATGCATGGGAATGTAGTTTATTCTCATAAAATTTTATTTATTCATTGGCAACTCCTGTAAAGTAGTGAGTATACATAAAATTCTCCTGATTTAAAAAGGTATTCTTCATTTTTAGTGATTTATCAACTTTGACAAATATTGGTTTCTTCTAAATAATGTTCTGAGGTCTATTTTTATTTATTCTAAATAATGACAAATATTTGTTTCTTCTATTTTATTTCTACTGACAAATATTGACTTGCTAGTTATATAGGCCTCGTTTGGTATTCTTCTTCTGTTTTTCAGTATTGAGAGGAAACATGAGGCAGAAAAAATGTTTGGTATTCATTTTTATTATCCATAGATTTCTAGATTTTTTAGAATGGAAATTTTTAAAGTAAACAAGAAAACATCAAGCTGTTGCCACTATCTTGGCCACTGCCACATCCCTATACGCCTATCATGCCTCCAGTATTGCCACAACCACCATCACCACCATTACCACCACCACCATAGTCTTGTTATTAACACCACCACTTGTTCACCATCTCCACTATGACAGTCACCAGCAATCACTGATATCCACCACTAACACATGCTTCTGTGATCACCATCATTCAGCCACCACCAGCATTGCTGCTATCACACTAGCTCTTTGCGGTCACCACTGCCACTGCCACCACTCCTGCAATAGCCATCAGGTACCACCTCAACTAATGTTGCCACAAAGAAAACAAAATGATGTAACATTAGTATTCTGAGATGAATCCAAGTCTTTAAATCAGTAAATGAGAAAAAAGAGTTGTGGCTTATGTTATATTTTAAATAAAGTATAAATTCAATTTTTAAAAATATTTTATAATGGACAACAATTAGAAGTATTGCTTGTTAAGGTGTTTTAGTATATGGTATTTCACAAAATTATTTTTATTGGATGCATCTTGAGCTCTAAAAGTAGTAAAATCTTACTTCCAATGCAATTGTGGGGGGTTGAACTCATTGCTTGAAAGACCAACCTATATATCACTAAAAGCTACTAAAACCTACAATGCAGGAATTTGGTCAGTATCCAAAATTCTGAGACATTTGACTCATGGATATGTATTTGACCTGGACTGATCTAGTGGATCTAGAATCCAGGTAACATTGATAACAACCAGCGCCTGCCATCACCACCAAAACCATGGTGGCAACTGCCACCGTTGCTGCCAGCACCAGCACCACCACCTGCACCTTAGCAACCTTCAATGTTGCAACTAAGACCACCATTCCTTCCAACTCTATCTCGCTGCTGCCATCCTGACCACTGTTGCCAGCACCACCACTACCACCAAACATGTTCATTTGTTTCTCACCCTTGAAAATGAGAGACAACTATGGCCATCAAACATGTTTTTATGTTCAGAATATTGGAAACCAACCAAAAAAAAAAGAGAACAAAAACAAAATACAATAGCAGGCAATGATGCCAAGTGCAATTTTAGCTTTTTAATCTCAGCATGTATCGCAAAAGGTGTGACACTTGCCTCTAAGTATGAGCTTGATGATGTCTGATACTCTGATTCGACCCCCTTACAATTTTCAGCATCATAAAATGAAGTTTGATGAAATGAAGGTCTATGCTTGTTGCACCTATTATTATATGTTGCACGGCCAAAATTTCAGGAAGTATAACATCAAAGGTGGCCCTAGATATGAATACTTGGTAAATGAGGATCCATAAAGCAGACACCAAATAGTTAGAAAAGTGCTAGATGATTATGATTGTAATTATGATATAACAGTGATATAATTGAAAACGTGCTTGCTCTAAAACTATCAGACTAATTGGATTCTAATATCATATGGTGAATTTAGTGGAAATGGTGATGTCGGACAAATGATAAAAAAAACTATGAAGCTATATTTAAAGGGCGTGTACATCAGATGAACTCTTAGAGTACAATAGACAAGGGATGAAGTGTTTTTCTCTTAGACAAGGGATATAAAGTTTTTTTTCTTTCATTGTTTTTTTCAATAGTTGGACGAACGTATCCTGTGATTCAAATAACTGTAGTTGGATGCAGTTATGATTCATCATGTATATTCAGGCAATTTCTTTCAATCGTTTTGATGCTTTTGCTTATGGAGGGAGTGAGGGAGGGATGGCAGAATGTATTTCCTAAGATTCAAAAAACTATAGTCTAGCTATGATGCAACATTTATACTGATGTAGTTTCTTTACTTTTTGGTTGATAGCTTTTGCTTACGTGCCTCCATTTGATTTGTCCGTTTTTACTTAATGTTACATTTGGGTGCCTTTGAATTAGACTGCTTATCCAACATTTCAACCTGATGATACATCCATCTGATGCCATTGTGGGTGCAGTGTGAAGTCCATTGAAGTTGCTGAGGAAATGTGCAGAGATGACATCTATGTTCAGTCTGATGGGGAACATTTAGGATTTCTTCCAACAAAATGTTCAATCCTACCTGCTGCAATCAATTTCTTCAGCTAATAGAACCATCTGTTGCAGTCTCTCTCTCTCTCTCTCTCTCTCTCTCTCTCTCTCTCTCTCTCTCTCTCTCTTTCTCTCTCTTATTTAGAATTGTAAGACTGGTCAGCTTATGCCAAATTGATGGATGTTGAGAATTTATATGCTTTGGAAATAGCTATGATATTTTGATATGGATATCATATTTGTTGCAGAATTACCAAACCTATGTGCATCTGTCGAATGCTTCTCCGGTGGTGGACTGTTTAGCAAGGTAAGAATAAAGGCAAGCACTAGGTATGGAGATACTATGTAATTATAAGCTCGTTGATAGCATGCTGGCACATTGAATGGAGAACATTGTGTAAAGCAAATTCTTGCTTGAGATACGTAGCATTTAAGGCCCCCAAATGTATTAGGGGCCTCAATGAATTTAGATGCTTATCTTGGAACTCATTATAATAAATGTATCTGCGGGCCGGAGCCTTAAGCAACCGCTTCAGTCGCCTAAGAGTTGAGCTGGCCTTGTCCAACGAGAGGCGCCGTAACGGTGGCGAGAATTGACGTGGGAAACGCGTGAGAGGCAGAGAGATGTTAGCCATCGCTGAGAGGTCGAGGATGAGGATGTTTAGGGTAACGGATGGTGAGGGCAAATTAAATGAGTCACCGGAAACCAATGGGAAAGAACATGGTGGCTTCTGGCGACCCTGGCTCGCGGCATTTGACAGCCATCGGTTCAGAGGACGTCCAAACTTCAGCACCCTTCTTCAAAAATATGAAGTTCAGTCGCCCTTCCAAACTTACATGCATAGAAAGTGTCCTCTTTTTTGTTTTGGTTGTTGATTGCATGAGATATCTGGACGGAAATCCTAACTTCAGCATAATTTTTAGAGGCTAGAAGTAACTGTGTAAACGGGGAAAGTTATTTCTGTTGCGAAGTCTTCGTGAGTTCTGGATAGAAAATATTTAATTATTAATTTTAGAAACTAAGATCAATTCTTGTTTTTTAAAGATTATGTATGTTTAGAAAGTTTTGAACAACCTTCCCCTTTCTTGCATCTAATGATATATGGATAATACACAATAATATATATGAAGGTTGTTCAAAACTTTCTAAATATACATATATTGAATGTTCAATCCATATAATTCATATATTTTATATATTTAATATATGAGGTCATTATCTGTCTTTCTTGTTTTTATCCAGAGAAAAATCTTTTGCAAAACCTCTCAATATGTATCCTTTTTTTTAAAAAAAAATCACAAAAAATCTATGCCAATTTTATTTATTTTTATTAAAAATAATAAGGCAGTTACTATCTGGTGCTGATAGTTAGAATATTATATATTTACAAAAGTTTTTATTTATAACATATTATACATGCATGCATAATATGGATATTAGTATTAATGACAAAGGTTTAACTTGGCAAATGTTAAAATTGCTGCTATATTCAGTCAAATTTCTATCCAAGTGACTGAAAAATTATTATGGATTCTGATTGATTGGCTTGGATTCGAGAAATTATACTCTTTCAATATCCGAGTCTTAGTTCATTGCATCAAATTCATTCTTTCTCCCTCGAGATTAGTTGTATCTTTTTTTTTTTCATGGTATCTATTAACTGGTTTAAAATTTAAAGAATTGTACCCTTTCTATTATATTATATTTTAATAACAGTTTAAAAAAAAACAGTATTCCATGCAAAGTACAAG
>JAOXJJ010000833.1:0-17402 GCA_025769935.1 Phoenix roebelenii
ATTATATTATATCATATATTTATGTATTAATACGTATTATATTTTATTATGCTCTGTTGTATAATACTGGTAATGTCTTTTATGGTCATTTTGTCATACAAAAGTAATTTCTCAGTTTGTTTACCAAATATATGTTAAAGTGCTACGGCACTTTAGAAATGTAGTTACTAAACAGCAAACAGCTTTTTATAAACGCTCTGCTTCAGACCGCTCTGCTTCAGACAGCTTTACTTCCAAAAGCTCTACTACTAGCAGCTCCTCCAAACAGGGCCTAAATAATTAGCAAAGGAGGAATAATCCTTTCTACAAGGTATAGGCAAACCTATACAGATCAAACTTTCCAAAGAAAAAGAAGGTAGATATAATCTCATACGGAAACAATCTAATGGTCTAAAGGCCAATATCAAATTAGATTTTATTAAATAATTAATTAACCATCAATTGAAATCAGAATTTTGATCTTAATAATAAACAGAAGGGAAAAGAAACATACAAGTGTACATATGTACTTACGTACATATATATACTTTGAGAGTGTGCTTGCATGCATGTGGTGGTGTTTATATATATTTGTGTGTGCAACGTAACAATATATACACCACATGTATTTATGTATTTGTGTGTCCAAGGTCCCTTCAAGTTGGAGCTTGATCATGGACCAGGATCCTAGACAAAACCTTCCACTCCAAATCGTAGCCTCGCATGACCGAAGCAGCTCTCGATCGAGCCTTCCAGCATCTCTCCCACTCAGCATCTAGGTCAGGTCGATTTTCAACGGTAATAGATTGGTGCCAGTTGAAGGCAAATAACTTGTCACTATGAAGTCTCGTAGTGGACAACCAACACCTTCTATTGCTTAGCCAACTATACCAGATGAGTCTAATGGCTTTTTGTAGAACCCACAGAAAGACCCATCCCATCAGAACCGCAAGCGGTTCTAACTGTAACCCCTAAGCAATTTCAACTACTCATGCAGTAGGTTCAAACACTGGCCGCCGCTATCTAGAACTTGGTGCAGTCAGCCGCCAATGAGCAATGGCTGCAAGAAGCTCACGAGCCATGCCAACATGAAATCCCAGAGCACCCGAGTGATCACTCCCCTTTCCAAAGTGGATGACGGGCTCCATAAAGTTAGCATGCCCATCCTTGAAGTCCCAGCAAGGCCCCACTTAGCCGCCATTCCCAACCGCGAAGCCCTGCATAAGATACTCAGCACCGGTCTTCTGATTCTCCCTCCCTAAGAAGAGTTGGTATCTAGTCACTCCTCCCCTCATCGATCCAAGGAGGCCTCTAGGAGGGAGGCTGACCTTGATTGCAAGTTCAAGGAGTTGGACTGACGTCTTGAGGCCCTAAGGAAGTACCAAGCTGAGTAAGGGAGAGGCATGGAGTTCACCACCGAATCTCCATTCTCGGCAAGAATAATGAAGGAACCCATTCCTTCTTACTTCAATATGCTGCAGCTGGAACTTATGATGGTACCACGGACCCATTGGTTCACTTAGAGAGTTTTAAAACTCTCATGATACTCTAGAGGTTCACCAATTTAATCTTGTGCACAGCCTTTCCCACTATGCTGCGAAGGACAGCCTGGTTATGGTACACCATGCAGTAGTCAAGCTCCGTTCACTCATTTGAGTAGCTCGACAGAATGTTCATTGCCCACTGCATGAGCAATAGGAAGCAAAGAAATGGTTCAAACACCCTCTTTGCCATTAGGCAAAAGGAGGGGAGTCCTTACGGAACTACGTTAGCTGCTTTAATGAGGCTAGGTTGGAAGTGCATGACCTAAACCACTCAGATGCCATGTTCGCAATGAGGACTAGACTGAAGACATCCTTGTTCCTTTTCTCTCTAGAGAAGAGGTTTCTGAGACTAAACCAAGCTCCAGCCCTAGGGTGACAAGTATAACAATGATGAAGAGGCTATGATAGCACAACGCGAGTCAGCTAGGGGTAAGCCCGACAAAAAGAAGAATAATAAGCAAGCTTAGGATAATCTAGTAGAGCCCAATAGGAAGCCAAGAAGGAACAACGAAGGCCCTCCTCGTCAATCGAGGAGCCTTCAAATAATTGGAACTTAGAATGAGATGCGACACGACCACTACGTAAATGCATAAAATGAATGAAGATATGTATAATCCTACCAACTATAGAGGTTCCTAAGTAGACCTAATGCATGAAAGTAATTTGAAATTGCAAAGTATATGCTCAATATAAGCTAAAACTACTCCCTAGCAAATAATTTTTTCAAACTGAAAATTAATATGAGACACAAGCCAACAAGTAGCTGCAGTCAAGTAGTACTAAGTTCTCGTATTTTGCAAGGTGCCACGGACCCACGTAGGTCTCCTAAATATGATCTAGCTCTACGGTTAATAATAAAGAAATGCTACTACTAGGATTTCTGTTTGTCTTGTGGATGTATGTGGTTGCGTGTGTTTTGAATTTTGTGGAATATATCATCAAGCACAAAAATACCATAATTAATGCCAAATTAAACGAACAAACTGAGTCTGCAGGAAAGGGAGAAAATAGATCTGACCCGATCTAGAGAGGGACCTCTGCTCTCAGAAGATGATCAGGCTGAAACGAGACCGGAAGTGGGCGGTCAATGGCATCGCAGGGTCGACAACTGTGATAGCTTCAATGGTGCCGGTCAGAGCAGCTGATGGTGGTAGCAATCCAGGTTGCAATAGTGGCGGCGCGATGACAGGCTGCAGTCGGAGCGTCCTGTGGTGGTGGTTGTTAGGGATGGTGGTGATGGCGCAGCAGCAGACGGCAGCGATGACAGCGCGACGGCGGTGATGACGACTAGCAGCGGCAAGCGGCGGAGAGGAAGAACGGGGGCGGCGCGCGGCACAGTGGTGCAAGTAGCAGAGATGGCAGCGGCAGTGGGAGAAAAAGCGGGGGTGTTGATAGTAGTGGAGGGGCAGGGGTGACAGAGTGGATGGCGGTGGTGGTGGGCGTGGAAATTGGTGGCGGGCACGGAAGGGCCGGCGAGAGTCCGGCGGAGTAGCAGCGGCTGCGGCAGAGAGGAGAAACGGCATGGGGTGGCGGTGGTGAAACAACTGATGTATTGGTGGCGGAAGGCAGTGATCGGAAGAACTGAGGAAGAGGCAGTCGGGAGGAAGAAGAAAACTCCTGCATGTGTGTGAGTTACGAGTCACGTGCGGCGCCTTGAATTTTGATTTTTTTTTATATAACCCAAATAGACTCGGGTTAACGGGTCAACAGACCCATCCCGTTAAGATAGTCCGATCCGTAATTTTTTTTTTTTTGAACCGGGTTCGGGCTAACTGGTTTAGACCTTACCCGCACTGTAGATCGCATTCTCCCTTTTGATGCCCTAGCTTCGGGTGGTGGCAGCAGCGGCGCAGCGCGACGAGGTGGTGCTCCAGACGATGACGATGCCGGCGGCACGCGGAATAGCACCGGGAACAGCTGCGATATGAGGCAAAGATGGTGGAGAGGAAGAAGCAGTCGGTGAGGCTTCAGATCCGGACGGCGGCCTCCGCGGCGAAGGCAAGCTCCTCCGATTTGGTCTTAGGCGGCAGATGGAAAAGGAGGCGGTGCACTGACGGGCGGCAACTCCTCCGAGGCCAAACGCAGACGAGTCGGTGAGCTCTCGCCCCTCCCGAGTCTTCACAGGGTGGTGGCCGACGATGCGGGGAAGGCAGCGGTGGTGGGGTACGGAGGTGGTGACGATGAATGGCAAGGAGGACCGGTGGAGTGGCGCTGGGTGAGAAGAAACTGACGGAAGGGCTTTGCCCTTTTCTTCTTCACAGGAGATGGGTTGAGGGAGAGGGAAGAAAATAGAGAAGAAAGTGAATGTCCCCTTTTCTTCGGGATGCATGTCGCACAGCGATCCTTCCGTACGATCCGGCATCGGTGGTGCAATTACCAGCAAAATACAGATGAGAAAAAGCATATCAAAACTGATGTAGGACAGAGGTAGGGAAGGAGAGACAGAGAGGAAGAGGAGAAGAAGAGGGGGGAGAAGAAGAGAAGGGAGGAGGAGGAAGAAGAAAGAAGGCTAGTTTTCATTCATCATTCATTAACCCTAAACAAATGCATGACCCCATTGATATAGGCTCACAAAATAACAAATAAGTTCCTACAAAGAAAACCATCCGAAAAGGATCCTCAAATGACAATATGCAAATAAGCCCAACCAACATAAAGCAAAATAACATAAATCAATCCAGCTACAACGAAAGTGGCTAGACCGTCCTCCTACGACGACCGTGACCCCGCAAAACAATCAGTCTGGTACTGATGTCCGCACCATATATATATATATAAATAGATGTGTAGAAAAAAGATCAATCACTTGGAGATGATTGTGCCCTCCGAGTCATCACTTGAAACTTGAAAGGTGGCTAACCTCCTCAAAAAATTAATTTTCCTTTTGTTTTATTTAAGATAATCACTTCCAGACTTTAAGATCCACCAGGGCTATAATTATAGGGAATACTAATGGGGTGAAATAATTGAACCTCCATTTTTTTTCTCGTTTGGACTAATGGTGGTTTGTAGATCAAATGTCTATAGTATTGGGATTGGGAGGTAACAACAAACACGACAATTAAAGAACAATGGAATTAACAACTCTCCCACCTTGTGTGAACCTGTTAGGAAACAAACAACTAGAGCCAATCCACCTAATATATATATATCAAGGCATTCACAAATAAAGAGCTGATCAAATTATCAGAAACACAAAAGGAACATCAAATTTTTACGTGAAAACCTTCCCAATGTGGAGAGTAAAAACTACAGAACCGTAATCCACCCAAAAAACTTTCACTATCAACCAATAACGTGTATTACAATCTATTCTCTCTAACCAAAACTAGAGGCATATATCACCACATAATCTCAAGAACAATAATCTTGGCAAACATCAACAATAAGAGAGAAAGATTGGAAATATCTCACATAAACAATAGGCATATTTCTATAAAATCTGACTGTGCTAAAAGATTGCAAATGGCAATCATACCGTACAGATTGAAGAACCATGTGTTGTGAGCCTGCTACCCAAATTTCAGCTCAATCAGACTACGGATCATCTTCCGATCATCATTTGATCAAGACTGCATGCTGAATATCAATTCTGCATCTTCTCCCTTGCCTCGCTCTATTATTAACTCATGGAAGACAGCTCACGTCCCTTGCCTTCTCAACATAAAACGTTACCCTAATGAACCTCCCATTTTGGGCCAAAAATAGTCTAACCAAAATGGGCTAAAAATAATTAATATTTGTTGGGCTAAGTCTCCTCCAACATAGGAGGCATAACCCAACATATAAGGAGTTTGAAGCATTTGCAAAGCGAGGCTGGACATTGCAGCGTTAGTGTGCTCTGTACTTTTGGTCCTTTAGAATACAATCAATACTATATATGAGCCATTCACAATGGACCCGTTTTCTTCCCCCATCTCATAGACCGCCGCCATCTTTGCCCTCCTCAAACAGCTCTCCTCTCCCCCACTCCTTTTTGCCGGCCTACAACTCCACTCCCGGTCCCTCCAGCTGGCCTTCTCCTGCTTCTCCTTCCCCAGGATCACCCTTATGATGGACTTTTAATTTAAAAAAAACCTAATATTTTTTAAAAATAAAACCACCCTAAATTTTAGTTAATTTAAATATTTTAAAATACTTCCGTTTTAGTTCCACATTCGGTATATAAAGGCAATTCCTCTTGCTTAAGAATTCCATCCCATGAAGCCCAAGTTAAGCTTTGAAAGAATTGGGTTGGTAACCACAAGTGTGCAGCCGGCCAGCCATGTGAACACCTTGATTGTTCTAAGATAGAGATTTAAAGAGTCAAGGTGTTCTGAGATAGAGATTAAAAAAGACTATGCTTCCATACCTTTTTTTTTCCTTAGCAATTCCTAGGCCAATTCACCAATAGAATTTGTTTTGATTGCATAAAAATTAGAAAATTTTACCTCTATCATTTAAAAGTTGATTTCTTTCCAAAAAAAATAGTTTTTTATGAAAATTTTATTGCCCTGAAAATAGCACATGCAGATTTTTCTGCAGCTTCAAAATCCATGCAAAAATTTTCTGCATCTTCAAAAATTGTGCAGAAATTTCTACTACTTTGAAAACTATACAGCAATTTATTTCTTAATATAATTATTTAATTTTATTGTTATTGTTACCCTTTATTGCATTTATTTCAAAAATCTAGCATTATATTATTGGAAGTTATTAATTAACTATTTAAACATATAAAGCTAAACCTTTTGAAACTTGTGTTTGCATAACCAATTAACCGACCAAAACTTCATAAATGGATTCTTTTGATAACTATAGCGCAATCAAACTCGAGAAATTTAGTGAATAGTGGTAAAGTTAAGTAAAATATTGGCTCACCATATTAAGTTTGACATAGAGTTTTCTGATCCTAGGCCATTCTCTGGATCAACTTCTCAACTTTTCTCTTCTCCTAGTCCGCAAGATTTTGGATATACTGATCCTCATATAAAAACTTCTAATGAAATTGATTTCCATTACTACTATAGGATATTTAGTGCCCTTTCTGATTTTTTATTTGATGTGTACCTTTTCACTAAATCAGCTAAGGAACTATGGGATATTCTTGAGGTAGAGTATGGAATGAATGATGTATCTAAGTTCCATAAATATACTATGGTGGAATCTAAATCCATTACTATCCAAATACATGAATTAGAAGATCTTAGAAAAGTTGAGTTGACAGATTGCAAGTTCTTTGAAAGTTATAAAATTCAAGCCTTAGTTGATTCTCTTCTTCCATCCTGGTCGAGCTTTTCTCGTGAGTTGAGTATAAGTAAGGTGACCTAACCCTATCGGAGGTCATAAACTCTATTAGAATCGAAGAAGAGTATTGACTTAAGAATAACCTTAAATCTGATTTTACTCCCAAGACCAATCTGACTAAATCCTCTCAGACGCATATCAAACTGCGAGGCAAATCTTGAAAAAGCAAAAACCTCAAAACTAATCAAACCAAGTCTTTTCCTCCAAGCCTCCTAGAAGCCAAAATCGTCCCAATTAGAAGCCAAAAAGAAGCTTCATGTGCAGGCGATTATATGGCAAATGATTGCTACCATAGAAAAACTGAACCATAGAAGAAAGGAGCACCTAAACCTCAAGTAAATATGGTTGAAGACAGTGTTGAACCTTTCGTTAGGTCAAAAAATCGAAACCCTTTGGTATTCCTTGTCTATTCTTTTTGTGATCGGTGGCTTGATTTTTGAGCTGATGTGCATGTATGTTTTTAATTGCTCCTAGTTCTCCACCTTTCAGAAATCAAGTGGAGGAGATATAATGCTTGGGAACAATATTGTAGCACAAGGGTCAGGAAGAGATAGAGTAGATCTAAAGATGACATCCAAAAAAATCCTAATTCTTCATGAAATGTTGTACATCACCAACATTAGGAGAAACTTAATCAATGGATCTTTGTCTTAGAATATAATAAGCTTGTAATCACTCATAATAACAAGTTTGTTGGAAAAGGCTTTGTATCTGAATGCTTATTCAAATTAAGTGTAATTCTTAAAGATTCTAATAAAGAACATTCTTTTCTTCTAGACCTTGAATCATCTAATGTTTGGCAAGGTAGACTTGGTCACATGAACTTTGATCAGATTCATAACGTGACTAATTTGAACCTGATTCTTAAGATCCATATAGATAAAAATATCAAATGTGAAATCCATGTTTAAGCTAAAAGTACCAAAAATTCTTTCAAACCAGTTCACACAAGTTTTAAGCTTCTTGATCTTGTTCATAGTGATATGTGCGACTCTCCCAAATTGCCAACTTAGGGAGAAAATCATTACTTTGTAACATTCTCCCGATATTGTTACATATATTTAAGTAGATCTAAAAATGAAGTCTTGGATAGGTTCAAAATCTTAAGGCTGAAGTGGAACCCAAACTCAAAAGATTCTTAAAAGATTTAGGTCTCATCGTAGTGGAGAATATACCTCAAATGACATGATCCTTTTCTGTCAAGAATATGGGATCATTCATGAAGTAACTCCTTACTCCTAATGTAGTGGATTAGAAATATCGTACCCTAATAGATATGGTTAACTTGATGTTAATTAATTCAAGTTCATCTGAGAACTTTTGGAGAGAAGCCCTTTAAGCGGCCTGTTACATCTTAAAGAGAGTGCCTTTTAAGGATAGCAATAAGACATCTTTTAAACTCTAGAAAGGTAGAACTCCTAGCTTAGATTATCTCATAGTGTAGGAGTGCCTAGCTAAGATAGATATATCTGAACCTAAAAGAAAAAAAAATGGCCCTAAAATCTTAGATGCAATCTTTGTAGGGTATTTCTTAGATAGTAGCACCAATATATTCCTAGTAATAAATTCTAAGATAAGTGACATCTTTAATAATACTCTCATAGAGGCTAGACATGCTATTTATTTTGAAAATATATTTTTTTTTTAGAAACAAAGTCCCAAATCCAACTCAATCTGATTTATCCTGTAACCATAGCCTTTTGAATTAGAGGTTCTTGGTGATTCGAGCAAAAGGAATAGATCTAAGCCTCATAATGGACTTTCTGAACCTAGAAGATGCACAAGAATAAGAAATAAAAAGGATCTTGAGGAAGGATTTTTTACCTTTCTAGTTGAAGTTGAACGTTCCATTTTTGCAGACGAAATATCCTCACCCCATATGCCTTTCTGGGAGAAGCCATAAACTCTAAGTTCAACTTAATAATCCAAAACCAAACCTGGATACTAACTGATCTTCCCCTAGGTAGTAGACCATTAGGGTGGAAGCTAGTATTTCATATGAAGCTTACATTTAATGGATCAATAGAAAATTATAAGGCTAGATTGGTGGCTAAGGGGTATAACTAGAAAAGGGGCTTAGATTATTTGGATGCCTATTCTCCTATAGATAGAATCACTATCCTTAGAATGCTTCTTAATTCACTTTATTATTTCAAAGCGACGTAGCAATTTCTTGGCTAATTCCACCAAACACCTGGTCGCCTTCTACTTGAAGGTCCTGCCACCCCTTGGACACCCTCAAGGCATTCGATGATCTCCCATGCGTGGGCAACGACAACCTCCACCTCGCCTTACGACCCTATCCCACCACCCCCTGAATCTCAAGTCCACAAGGTTGGCAATCCTGATTGGCCAATTTGGCAGCAGATTTCTTCTTTTTTTATTTTGAAAAAGTAATGTGGCGAGCAACTATTGGCCCGGCCCACAGCTGATGTGGTACACTCGGTATAGGATATAATAGGGGTCATGGACCTGCATGATAAAGAAATCATCAGAGGATCCAAGAACTGATGCAAAGCAAATATTCACATAGGAGAATAGAAAAGATGATCGAGCAAGTCTTATTTCTCTTATTAGATTATACTTCCTCGATTCTTCCTTTGTGCTGTCTTTTGCCCTATCAAGGGGAATCAACCTTTAAGTTAGGTGACAACCATGCATGCATTTGCCAGGAAGCATCATAGTAAATATACCTAATGAGATCCCTGAGATTCAAAAGTTGATAGAGATTGTTGGTGCTGGTGGTTCGTAGATATGGTCCTCGGTTAAGAATTCTAGCAAACAAACAAAAAAAAAAAAAGTTCGGCAGGTCGTAACTATCTATTTATTTGATCATATGACTGTTGGTCGAAGTTGCGGTGGGATCGATCTAAGCTCTGCTTTGTACCATTGGCTTGTTATATTAAGCAACCACGATCCTTTTCTTTTTATTATTTGCAAGAAATTAGAAATAAAAGCCGTAAAGTGGCAAGAGCACAAAGAAATTGCAAGAAAAAGAGAGAAAATTAACATTCCTTAAGCTTAGAGCTGAGCCTCTAATTCCTTATAAGACATATTCAATTATCAGCTGTGCCCTTATTTGCTCATGCCATAATGTGGCTTATCAGATGCATTCTGTTCTCATGACCACTCTTTGCTTCTTTTCTTCTGTTTATCACATTTGCTGTTAATGCTAAAAGTTGCAACATTTCATTAGTGACAGAGGAATACTACATAAGCATTATAGCACACAAATACTTCTTTGGGTTACATAGAGAGCAAAAACCACAAGCCCAACAAACATAAGCATCCTACCTACAGCCTTTCAGACTGCAGAGAAACACCTAGACATACATGGTTCTAAAACCTAGTCATAAGAGCGAGAAAACAAATTAGAAATATAGCAAATGGACTTGAGCTTATATAATGAAAACAAGCTATTGGTGGAACCATGATGACAAGAAGAGAGACTCAGAAAATGAAGCATTATGTGCCCATGTTGCGATGAACTTTGTCAATGAACTCTTTGGCTTTCCTGTCTATATCTGGTTCACCATACCAGTGGCCCCGGTCCTCATCGCTCGGCCGAACCTTTCTTGGATGCCTTGGTCCCTCTTCAACATCTTGTCTCTCATGGTGGTTTTTCTTGAAGCCAAGAAAACCAAGCAAAGATTTCTTCTCTCCTCCCATCCCTCACTTCCTTGCTGCTCTCTCCCTCCTTTCCTATGTAACAACAGCTCCTCTATGAGAACTTCTATTTGCTGGTTGTAAGAGGAAAGGAGCAACCTCAGAATTTATAGGAGGAGATCTCCCTCCCCCATGGGAAAATACAAGGGAACGAGAGCTGAGATATTTCAGACCATTGGGATCCAAAGGAAGGGTGAAAGTTTAGTGAACTAAGGGTTGTAATGGGAACACTCGTAAAACCATGAAGGTGTCCAATGAAACACGGTATTCCACTTTTTTTGACTCTGACCAGTCAACTCACCTACCATTCGTTAATAGTCCCATTTACCGCGTTGCTTCCATCTTCTTTAGCCTTTTAGATAGAAATGGGGAAGCACGTGCAAACCCAAAACTACGTTGGTTCCTAATGTCAGCCATAATTCTATTTACGTAACCTTTGATGCTTAACTCTTGTGGAGGAAAAAACCATTGTGGATTCCGTTGATTATGGTTGCTCTTCCTATGGGCTCATTTTTGTAGGAAATGTGGCTTTTAAAGATTTATAGTTCGAATTCTACTGACTTCTAACCATCAATAGAATCTTATTCATGAACCATTTTGAAATGAAAGTCCGTCAATATAGCTCTTCAATGTCACAAAACAACCCATTTAAGATAACTAAGAGAACCATTGTTTCCCGTACTTTTGAGATGAAGTTGCCTATGTATTCAATTCATTTGCTTTGAGATAAACAGAACAGGATAAGCGCCATATTTGATCCGATTGAGGAGAAAGAAGTAATTCCTTCATCTATCCAACTTGAATCTTTCAAAAAAAATCTTAAAAAGGAAATAGAAAATTAGCAAAAGTAGATCTAGGCCCTTTCTTTTATTAATTAATAAGAAATTGAGATACATGGGCTTTCGTTTGGTAGGTATATAGATCCCTAATTAGAAACAGGTCCTTCAAAAGGTTCTTCCTGTCCCTCCAACAAAATATAGCAAGAGAAACCCTCCTTGTCTACCAACGATTACTAGTTCAAGTCATAGTTTGGTTTGCACTTTGTAGACGAACAAGCAACCTCTTTCTTTATCACTTGTCATAATTTTTAGGCATCAGCCTACGTTTTCTTGTTGAACGTACGTAATATTATCATATCAAAAAGTTCCCTGCATGTTGCCTCCGTGTCGCTCAATAATTTAGACATGCAATGTACAACTCGCGAGGGGATTTGAACCTCTTTCTTTACCCTTCAACGTTAGGTAGTTTCAACCTTAGGCAGTCTCATTTAGTTTACAGAAATAATAATAATATATATATATATAAATAAGAATTTTATATTTAATAAAAAAATTGAGAAATATGGAAAAACTATTTTTCCACCGATTGAGAATTATTTTTTTTTTTCAAAACTACCTTTAAGCTATCAAAATTTATTGATAAGATTTTTTCTTTATTAAAGATATAACAGATATTTCACACAAATATTTCAGAAAAGTAAATGCTCAATTTAATATAAATTACTCTAAAATGTACCATTTTTCTATGATCAACCAAATATGCCAAAACTATTTTTTTCTGCATCATATTTTTAGAAATTAGTTTTTCAAAATAAATATTTTGGTGATGAAAAATTTATCCTGCAAACTAAACTAGTCCATGGGAGCAAGTTTTAATGTACAATGAATTCATATCCCCATTATTGATGGCAGGATGGAGCAAACGTCACGCATAGAAAAGTAGTTAATTCCTTTCTTTTTTCTTGTAATAGATAAAAACTCAATCATCAAGCAACTTCCTTCCACGTATCAGTCGAAGAGATTAGAGGTTCCCATTTGAAAAGTTTCTTAACTTTAATCTGACTTATTCCATCTCCAGAAAACCTTTAACCTAACTGGTAGTTCTTTTTGTGCCTTTATATTGTTTACCATAGTCCTAAAGTAAACAGCAATAACAACGGCCGGGGCGGCGACGACGACGACTTGGCAATGCATTGAAATCCAGCTCGATTACGTATCATGGCTCACTTGTAGAACTATTAACTCATATCATGCAAAATCCAAATTTCACCTCGATAGGTCTATTGGCTTTATTTCTATATGAACTGTCCTATAATTATTTATGTGAACTTCAATTTATAATTAGATTGTAAATAGCTTAACCATAAATATACCATGATCACTATATATTTCCGTAGTCAAACCTCTGTGTCCTTTGGCAACAAAACTTGTAACTCGAGGACTGTTTTTTTTTTTTTTTTATGAGAAGAACATGATCTAGTCCTTTGGATTTCGTTGATAAAATAGAGTGGTTTGAGGATTGAAAAGAAAAAAACTCGTTTTTAGGATCTCATACTAATTTTCTCTAACATGAACTCACGAAGATGGCATTTATTTGCTAAAAATAATTTTGTCTAAAACCTGCTATATCTTTATTTTATAGAAGTTTTATAAAAGAATAATCTACTAGAATAAAATTAGAAGATTGAAGAAGTTTACCTGAATCGAAGCATATGATATACATTGCCATAACAATGTGATTCGCCCCTTACGTGCGGGATTGTGGCAATCTCGTCCCCAAGGTACAATAACCTAGCTCATTCTGATCCTCCTCTAATAAGTACGATCATTGGGAAGGCTTAACCCGATCGATTCCTTCAGATGCTCACAAAGAAGGAAATATAGAAAGCACAAAATTGAAGAGTGAAAAAACACTGCTTGTAGAAAAAACTCTCGGAAGATAGAGTACTAATGAAAGAGAGGGATTAGATTGAGTTTAGATTATCGTGGAGGAATCTATTTATAGACTATATCCGGAAGACCGAAGAAACATGATGGTTCCAAAGATACGTCATGTTTCGAAAACACCGCATCTTTTTGGAAACCAACGTTTTCTTTTAAAGAGTCATAACTCTTCTAAAATAGATATCTCACAAAAAGATATTTTAAAGCATTTAAAACAACTAAAGTTTAGAAGATAAGAAAATTTAATTTTTTTTTAAATTAAAACTCTAACAGTTTTATGTATGTGTATCTCTCTATTTGTCGATATTATATATGTACGTATGTATATATGTATATATGAATGTATGTATGTGTATATGTATATATGTGTATTTGTATATGTGTTTGTATGTATGTATGTGTGTGTGCATGTATGTGCATGTGTGTGCATGTATATGCATTTGCGTGTATGCATGTGTGTATGTATGTGTACATGTGTGTGTATGTATGTATGCATGTATATATGTCTGTATGTACATGTGCACGTAGATCTTTTGCGGAAAAACTACAGCTAACCATTGTTTCACTTCACAATATGAAGATCCTCTACTTTACCTTCGGTAAAGGCAGTTTCTCATTAAAAGTCCAAATCTTTTGCGAAAATTTATGGCTAAGCATTTGTTTCACTTCGTAAGATGTCACTGCTGAAGATCCCGCGCGTTATCTTCAGTAGAGGCAGTTCCGATTAAATTTCCCCACGAGAACCCACGAGACCGTGGGAGAACCACCTTCCACGAAGCATATAACCACCTTCCACGAAGCATATGGCTGGGTAGTGAAGCAGCGTGGAAATAAAAATGTCATCGATAGTCAAACATGTCTGCGGAGAGAGAAAGGAGGTTGTCCACTCATGCCATTACTTTCATTTGAAAAAAATCCATAATCTTATTGGAGTATCTGGCAAGAAAGAATATGTTCGGATCTTGTGAAATGCGCTCAAATTGCACCCTAATTCTGTTGGAGTCTGAAAAGAATGAAATAGAAAAGTGTTTCTCCATAAAACCATGCTCTAATACTATATTATATAATATTTTATTTTTTTAAAAAAATAGTGAACCAAGATTCGTCATTTCGGTACGGGATCATATACCAGTACCATTCTATTACAATACCGGTATACGGTATGATATAAGATGGCAAGATGCGTCAAATGCCGATGGTGCAAGATTGCATTCTTTGATATATTGAGAAAAGAGAGAATTTGGGCGACTCTTAGAGGAGAACTATGCAAGTTTAGCAAGATTTTAGGCCCAGAGTCGCGGCCAGTAGCGACCCACAATTGGACCTCTGCATGCCAGTGGGGGTTGGGCTATTATACTATGATTGCAATAGACTCATTACATTGCCAAAACCTAGAAATATTGTTTATCTCCCTGTTGAGTTCCCATCCATCTCGTAAAATGTTGGAAGAAACATGCATGTTGATGGAACGCTACTGGCAATACGGTTCCACCACATGCAGCGGGAGCATCCTTACACAAGTCACAAGTGATTTTGGAGTACTAACAAGAGCAGCAAAACTGGTAGACCATGCGTCGCCGGGTGCAGAAAACTCTCTCCCTCACACAGATACGCTTCTATATCCAAACCCGTGTCAAAGCCAACTAAAAATTTATCCAAAAATTTCAGACCCATGCCCTCAAAAAATAGTAAATTTGTGAGATGTCTGAACCCGCCCGAGTAATCTTTATTCGATCGGATTATCAATTTGGATTAGGTATCTGATCCGGAATTACAAAAAAAAAAAGAAAAGAGCAGATAATATCAAATAAAAATAGATGCAAATAATTTGACAAATAATTTAAATATAAATGGGTTTTGTAGTTTAGTGAAAAAAAGTAAAGATTAGACCTCCTTGTAGTTTGAGGTTCATGTCTCCTAATAATATATGTATATATTATATATAGTTGACTTTGGCTACTCGTTGCCTAAGGGGCAAATCATAAATCCAAATGGATTTTAATTCTAAATTTCAACCCTATCGAGATAGGTCAGACACTACTAGAAAAGTGGGTTTTACTGACGCTTTTTGCCGACGCTTCTCACAAGGTTGGCAATTTTTGGTCTAGCGCCACAATTTGTCGACGGTTTAAAAAAGCATCGGCAATAGACGACGCTTCATAGGGTATTTAGCGTCGTCGAAAAATAAAAAAAGGCCGACGCTTTTGAAAGCATCGTCGGAGGCCATTTTTGAAATGACGACGCTTTAAATAGCGTCGGTAGAGGCCGCACCCCCCTCCTCTCCTCTCTTCATTGCTCTTTCTCGATCTTAGTTAAATAAAATTAGATGAATGATAAAAGATGCATTTGACTGGTTGCCCTTCCTCCCTTCCTCTCCTCTCGGGATAATAGAACAAGAGTAGGAGAAAAGATCCCATCCTGACCTCCCCAAAAGGACCCAGAGATCAAGAGAAGGGTAGAACTAATTAGGTCCTCGATTTAGCCCCACATCGGCGGATCAACAAGTGGTGGTGGGGAATTAGGAGGGCGGAGGTGGAGATGCGATGATGGGGGACGGGGTGAGGCAGATCCTGGCGAAGCTGATCCAGCTAGCAGACCAGGTGATCAAGCTGGCAGGCGATGCGCCCACGTCCCGGTAGGAGTGCTTGGAACTCAAGGCCAAGACCGAGAGGCTGGCTGCTCTCCTCCGGTAGGCCGCGCGGGCGAATCACTACGAGCGTCCCACCCACCGCATTATGCTGGACATCGAGCTAGTCCTAGAGAAGGCGCTAGGCTTGGCGTCCAAGTGCCGAGCCCACGGCCTGATGCGCCGCATCTTCGCCATCATCCCCACCACCGCCTTCGCCAAGATGTCCACCCAGCTCGACAACTCCATCGCCGACATCTCATGGCTCCTCTGCGTCTCCACCACCGTGGCCGACGACGACCAGCTCAACGGGCTGCCGCCCATCGCCCAGAACGAGCCCATCCTCTTCCTCATCTGGGGCCACATCGCCACCCTCCACACGGGCTTTAAAGCGTCGCTAACTAAAAAATACAGTTAAACGCCGACACTTTAAGGTGCCGCTAACTGCGTGACGTCGATGCTTAAAAGCGTCGCTAAAAGACTTTTTAGCGCGCTTTTGGAAAGCGCCGGCAAATATTTTTCCCACTCTTATATAGCCGACGCTTTGGCGACGCTTTAGAAAGCGTCAGGAAGTAATATGCCGACCCTTATAAGCGTCGGTAAAGACCTTAAAAAACGTCGCCAAAGCTTTTTTTTCTTGTGGTGAGATATCCAAACAAATCCATCCGGCTGCCATCTTTAGTTTTGATGCAAGAATGGATTGAGATGATAACATATAGATGGCAATAATGCATCAAAGAGATGAACAGAAGTATTTGGCAGTCACAAAGTATCAATTTTTGGTAATTGTTAATGTTTAAATAATACATGGCTTTAAATACATAAACACTTGATCTTATAGACGGCTCAGAGATAAGGCCTAGTAATTATCTAAATATCATATTGGTCTCATTACATACGCCCTTTGTAAGCAGGAAACGAGGTGGTTATTTTGTCACATGAAAGGGATGTAAAACAACTTGAAAAATAGTATTGCCTAAGCACTGCCAGTTTCGTGCATGTGACAGGTTTTCTTATCATAAGGGGATAAGTTGGCGGGGTTTGATGCCGCACAAGTTAAGGTAGTTGAGCAATAAGTTGCAAAGCTAGAATTAGTAACAAACACCAAACACTCGATTGAAAAGTTGGAAAAAAATTCTTCCAAACTGCTTATCTTGAATCTCTTTAAAAAAATAAAAAATAAAAAATTGATAAAAGTAGAATCCAAGTTTTATTTTTTATTTTACTCATGAATCATAAAATAGGGTTACCAAACCTCTATTTATATTAACAAGATCCATCTTGCAAAATTTGGAACGGTTTCCTCTTCTAGTTAACAAAAGTTACAGCTTTCATGAAATAGACATGATTAGTAAAGTGTATGCCCCCGGCCCGAGATCGCGAGCCAGGGGTCCGAGCCAACCGCCGTACACCCGTAGGAAACTCTCCCCACGAGCATGCAAGGCATCTAAACCAAACATTTCAAGTATATAACTAAAATAATTCAGCTAAAATAAATACAAAATCTTATTCCATTGACTGACACAAATTATAAAGTTTCACAATTCTAAATACGCAGCGGAACAATAAAGATAGAAC
>JAOXJJ010000837.1:1092-12083 GCA_025769935.1 Phoenix roebelenii
CCTCTGTTCCGGTCTTCCCAAAAGAGGGAACGGGACTGAAGTCGGCAAGGGCTGCCGACTTCAGCCCGTGTCTCACAACCGTACCATACCGAACCGATAAGGTACCAATACGGTATTCGGTATCGAGATTGCGGACCTTGATCACATGCTTGATGAGTGGGAGAAGCCAAAGAGTTTATTTCCCCTCTTTCATGCACTTTCCTTCTTTCCTTGGGCGTGGAGTATCATGGCTCCATAAAAAAGTGGGGCATCATGGTGTTTTTATCTTCCCATCATCTCGTATGGCACGCGGATTTTTATCTTCCCATCATATTGCATGGCACATGGATTTTTATCTTCCCATCGTCTTGCTTGGCACATTGTTTTTTTTATCTTCCATCATCCCGCATGCGTGATTTTCATTCTCACATCCACTCACATGGGTCACATGAGAATTTCCATTATATATGGAATAAAGGCTATATATTGTCCCTTAACTTTCATTTTACCTTTTGCATCTCCTATGTCTATACGATATTACTTTCGTAGTAGCACAGCATAATTGTACTCGTCATTCTTTATTCTTGTAATTTTTTACTAAATATTTTCTTTTCGAGATGCAGTCCTCTTCAAATATAGACATTTGATGCATATATGGCTTAATGCCTTACTTATATATCTATTTTCGTTCATCGTCATTTTGTTATTCTTTTCCAATTCATTTTTTGTTCTTTTTAAATTTAATCGCTTTTTTTCTTATAGACACAAGTGCGTGAGAACAAATAGAGGATTTAACTTATTACCATATGCACCTTTAGGTTTGCAGATTCTGCCTTCATAGCCACATTAAGTCAACAAAATTAAGATGTTGGATCCCAATTTGGTGGTTCAAACTGATCTTCTATTCCTTGCTCCTATGACATATAGTCTTAACTTGAGTATATATGTTCTAGGAGAATGTATGTAGTAGCCAAGTTGATAACATATTTCAAATATTGGAAATTACACATTAAACTCATATTTTTTTAATAGGTTAGAAATATAATATCTTGAAAGCTACCAAAAAAATCATATAAAGGGCTCATTTTTGCTGATGAAAAGATAACGTGTGAGATAATATGGGTGTATATGGGTATGAGTCGTTGGTAAGTTTAAACTGAACTTTTTATGCTTTGTTGTTCAAGAAGTAATCTAGCATGGCACTATACGAGAAAGCAAGAATATAAAAGCAATTTGTCCTTCTACAAGGAACCAGCTCATGATAATTGCAAGTAACTTAGCTTTTTGAACAAAAGAAAGAAATAGTATTATATATCATACAAATAAGAACTTGTAGCTAAAAGATTCATAAAAAAGACTGGATTAGGTATTTAACTTGCACTGATACATATAGTTCTTTTCCATGGGACACTTGCATTTCTTGCAAAGTAATATGTTTTCCTTCAAATCCTCAATATAGGGAGTGATGCTATAGTAATTGCAATGATCTATAACCGAAGGAGGGTCAAGTGCTTTTCTGATGGAACCCATGAATCCCCATTTACCAACTTTGTGGCCCCATACTGGAAAAAGTGATAAAAGTTCAAGGACTTTGTTTCCATAAAGCTTTATAATTTCAGTTGATGATCCTTTGCTTACAAGTAGCCATCCTTTTTTGCCAGACTCAAAGCTCAACAAAGAGTTTGCTTCACTCATAATGAAATCAGACTTATCTGTATTTCCAAGACGGAGTTTTGAACTTAATATGCTATTCAACCGTAACCAAAAGATATGAATCTTTGTCTGAGACAAGTAGCTGCTAAGCTTTTCTCTGATGATGGTTGCTAAAATATCTCTTGTATCTTCATCGTAGTTGCTTCCAGCATATATTAATTCTAAAAGAACTCCAGCTTTGGTAATGTCTTTTATCTGGTTGGTGAGTTCCTGGACCCAACCTATGTTATTACTTCCATAAAGGCAAATTATTCTTCCATCTTGCATCTGCAAATATTCTTGATATTAATGTCTAGTAACAAAAGGACAAATATTCAATGTCATATTTAGTATGACCGAACAAAATTCTCCATAATGGTTTATGTTTCAAAGAAATTTACATGTTAGAGGAAGCACAATGTGATATTTGCAAATGAGATTGAATATCCACCATCAACATAGCCAAACAAAGTAATGAATATGCATGCTGGCCTTTCTTCATTGTTTTTACTAGTATTTATTTTTTAAGAGTTGTGTGCATGTTTTTCCAAATACTTACACATTTGACAATAATGTGGGTTAAACGTTATCGATTCAAAAGAAAAAGTTATTCATATTTTAAATTTGAGGTTGTCGGTTAGGAATTGGTATTCTTTATTACCTGAGTGATAAAAAAAGAAAGTGCTCTAAAATTTTTTATATTATGTAGTAGGGTTATGTTAGTTGTTTGAATTGTATGAAAAAAAACTCAATTTATAAGATTATTTGCTCATAGTTTGCTTATTTTAAATTGCAATAGTTCATGGTAAAGTTTTGTTGTAAGGTTTAGAAAATTGTTTATTTGTTATGAAGTGTAGAGTTTTACAATTATTTGAAATGCAATAAAATCGATTATGTATTCTTTAAAGAAACAAATACTTTTGAGCATTCAACATGTTAAAAAAATGTTTTCTTTAAAGAAGAATCATTAAATGCATTATTCGAAGAAAAATCTGTTTGGGCATTCAACCACATAGCACTCTGTTCAAATTGTTGCGAGGACATTGCTATTTGATTTTGAAAAATGTGCAAATAAATGTAGAGCAACCATATGATTAACAAGTATGCACATAGATTGAACATGAGCAGTGGAGTGCGAGCATAAATAATTACTTGTTTTTATTCTCATTATGTGATATTATATTATCATGAAGATACGTTCAGCACATATTCAATCAATTTTTTTTTCTTTTTTTTGGGTTTGGGATATAGGGCGATGAAGTCTGTGTTATACAGGAAGACCTATCCAATAGCTAGGATTTAGTCAAGATTGTTATTATTTATTTAAATTTAATTTTTCATTAATTTTTAATTTTGTTTTATAACTTGGTGGTATTGAGATGGTTTATGTTGGTCTTTCTTCTATGAGTTACAGTTGGTGTGTAATCATCTCAAGAACTTATCATGAGAGTTTGAACCTCTATAGATGGATGACTAGATAGAGACTGTTGCTATATATTCTTTTGATATATATTTGTAGATAAAGATAATAGGTAATCGAACCATATGTTTAAACACCTCAACATTAATGCTCCTTTTAATACTCTTTTGCCTAAGTATTAATCCCTTTTATTTTGTTGAAAACTGTAAGTTGTTTTTAAAAAGATTATGGCACATGCCTTCATGATTTCTTTCATGATTATGTATTCAGATTGCAACAAATATGTTTTCACACATGCACCTGCCCTTTATGTTTGAAATAATTTGCAAGTTATGAGGTTAGAATCAATCAAAGGATTACCTACAGATTGCCAAAGGAGCTTTGGTCTTTTCCGAGGTTTGTTGTCCCGGTATCGGACCCCATACTGGTGCTACACTAGCATAGTGTCGGTACAGTATGGTATAATTTTTTTTTGTCATACCGAGCGTCGGTACGCCACCCATCGCAGGTATTGGTACCAAACTGGTATAGTATGGTACGCCTTTAACTGTCCGGTTCGGACTGGTATGGCGTACCTTGGTATTTTCTGTACCTGAAGGCAATTATTTCTTTAACTGTAGATGAATGTTCCTTATTCTATAATGTGGGTTTTTCTCCGTATTGAATGGTTAAGACTGAAACACTCCTAAAATAATAGTATATGTTTTAAACTTATTTTTGAAATATCTAGCAATCCTTTGACATGGCATGACTACTAGCTCATCCTAGTCTAATCACATCCATTGCAACTCAAAAGCCTATTGATGGAGTAGAAAAGGTGGTTAGAATCGACTTTGAATGGAATAGGAAGTATAATAGTGAACTCCTTATTGGATTTATGAGTTTTTATGGTTGCGGGTTGGATGTACTAATGGTCAGCAACAAAAAGGCTGTGCTACAGTAACCCGTAGCTACATAAAACCTATGGACTAGGTTCGCTTTTAATACCAATTTTAACGACCCATGTCCTTACCCAAAAAGGCTAGCTAGAAGTTATTAAATGGGGTTGTTGGCACCGCTTAAGTACTCTCCAATACACACCTAACGAGGGACTAAACTGTTGCCAATGTGAGTCTTCGTATACTTCTACTGTTTAAGCCTTCGCATCCTTGCTAGAGGAAAAGTCCCATCACAAATACCATGCGTGGCTAGGGGACGTTGTAGCCCAAATCTTTGCTGGGTTGACAATTCACTCATAGTGTTCCTATTTCTGATTGGACCCTTCCTTGTTGACTATAACAGGGCTTAAATAGGGGGAGTGTGCGAGAACCTGTGTGAATGTCTTTAATCCCACATTTGTATGTGTTGAAGTGATCTTGGGTGCTTAGGTAGGGCCAAAGACCCCAAATAATAACCTTGTGGCTATCCTTTTTTAAGTGAGGTCTTGGGTTATTACAATATCCTTTTTATGTCACCAATTTTTGGAATATTAAAGATGGGTGAAGCTGCTATTCTTATGCAAACATCTTGTATCTATATACCTCTATGAAACATCTTGGCTCTTGGAAATTATAGATAATGGAGCTTAATTCATGTCATGCAACAAATGCAATATATAAGCCTTCAATAAAATTCACATTAATTATGCTGAAAAAACAAGCATAGGAATACAGTGAGAAACATGAATTCTACAACTCAGGGAAAACTTTTGTATAGGTACATGTTATTCCTAAAAAGGATTGATCTTATATGAACCCTAGTTAAAATATGGAGACATTTACATAGAGTTGTTTCTATAGTTTAAAGCATTGTCATATGACTAGCTATAATACCAAAAAATTGTATATGCTTAGGATAATATAAATGATATAAAAAAAAGAATATAATTAACATTTCCAAAAGTAAGTATAGAAGTATACCCAGTAGGATATAAGGGGGTCAATATCATCAAGTAGAAATTCAATTGTCCAGTTTTGTTCTTCCCAAAGCTCTCGTTCTCTTGAAACTGAAAAAGGATATGCCTTTGGCCCCCAAATTGATATCATATCCATGGCATTTAAAGATGTAACCTTTCCTTTGGAATCCAGAACCACCATGATTGGACCGCCTTGAAAATGCCATGCTTCTTTGATAAATTTTATGACAGATAAACTCAGTTTTGATGGCTCATACAGAGAATACCATGGGATTATGTTAGCCAATTTTTTGAAAGCTCTCTCTTCAGCATTAGACCATGGTATGGAGAAAACCATAGGAACCCAAACAATCACAAAGGGTTTTTCTGACCCATTTTGAGGATGATTTTTGAGTTGTTGGATGATAAGAAGAAGCTTTTCTAGGTTTATTGTTAGAGTTGATATGAAGAGTATAACCTCCTTGTTTCTCAGGACAACCACACCAACCTACACAATCAGCATAAAGGAAATCACCAACTTGGTGTATAATAATATATAATGTTCAATAACAGAAGCAACAGATGGACTAAATGGTTAGACAGAAACTAATGGAAATATACAAAACCTTAACTTCACCACATGACAGTAAAAGTTACAATAAACATGTTCATATTATATAATACAGGGCAACCTAAAAATAGTATAATACATAATAATGTTTTATTTGTACCATGGTTTTTTAGTACCCACCTGTATTGCCCCGGTACTGGGTGTATCTTAGCATACCATTGTGGAACTGAATAGTATTGAGGCTCGATATGATACCGTACTAACACATGGTATGAATATTTTGCTGAATTAGCACCTATACCATGTGTGGTACAGTGTCGTTCCATACTATGTCATACCAAGAGTGAGGGTACCAATACGGGGCTTGTTACTGGGGGGATGTAAAACCTTGATTTGTACTAACCTTTTCTTGTGACTGATAATCCCTGAGTGGATAGTCATCCTTTAGCGCAAATAACGTGCTTAGAACTTTTTGGTTGTCAAGATGAACCTCCTCGAACAGATGCGAGAGACCTGAATTTATGTTCTTCTCTGTTGCAGTCACACGAACAAAAGAGGGTGGGCGTAAGTCTATAAGCAATGGCACGAAAGTTAAAAAAATCCTAGAATTTTGCAGTGCCTATGCTTTTAAATGCAAGTAGTACTCATATCAACTTCAGCTATGTGTAATTTAATGCTCACTCAAGGACTCAACCAAAATTCAGTTACCAGTAGGATCAACTAAATAGTTCATTTCTCTTACTTTTGTTTAATATAAGTTTGCCTACTTGCAGATTGTATACGTCAATTAGAGTGTTTCTCATCTTTTCAATGTGACATGAAAAAACTCAGGCAAACTACTTTAAATCAAAATACAACATGAATTGAATAGTCAAATAACCTATACGGTATAACTATGTAACTTGATTAAAATTTGCAATGACCATCCTAACTCAAAAAATTGTCTATAAGTAGGTTGTTTTTACCTAATATCTTCAGTGATATTTCTATCTTTGTGCTTGAATAGTTAGTTCTGCTCAATGTAATCATGCGAAAATTTCCTTTCTTTTGTTTCCGTTTTCTTGTGTCAACCTCATACCGGAAATCTAGTTGTATAGTGACCCTTTTAATATTCTCAAACTAAGAAGTTGAAATTTGTTATAACCCTTTTTTCGGAGAGGAAAATTTTGTTATAATCTTTTGAATTTTTGAAAGTCAAAACTCGAACTTCTTGCCTTGTTACACCAACAGTCCAAGTTTGAAAGGATTAATGGTAATTTAGCATGATGTTTAAGCTTTTATAGTTTCAGTCTTCTTATCTTTGACCAACTATTAGTATCAATGATTTTAGCATGGATGATATAATTCAATGAATTCGGCTACTTTTGTCCAATACAGCAATCCTAAAAGTATGTGGCAAGTGAAAATAACTTTAGGTGTTCTTGAAGTATGACAATTATTTAGATCTTTATCTAACTAAAATACTCGAGTTTTGTTGTCTCTAGTTTAACAAAATGTTGTTCATTTTCTTTTTCCCCCTTTTTGTGTGATAAGCACTCCACCATATTGGCAATTTATAGTAACATGTCATCAAAATCACTATCCTGTAAAGGAATCAAAAAATGAACATCCTATTTCTTTATCTTTTCATCATCAGATAACAAATTAATTGATTTCATACTTTAATTATGTTCTTAGGTAACCACTGGCTGGGCAGGTTTTTGGTTCATCTCAGTCTTAAGCTACTCTGGGCTGACATTTCAAAGGCATATGATTTCTACGAGTTAAGCTTCTAACCCATTTTCCCATCATACTTGCCTTTGAGCGAGGTTACTAGCACTCATTGTCTACAGCTGTCCAGGTCCATGAGAAGGCACAAAACATACAAAATATAGGACTATGTGGAAAATAGATCCATTATCGAGCACAACAACTACCAATGCCAGAAGTATAACATGATCTATGAATAGGACTATGTGGAAAATAGATCCCTTATCGAGTGCAACAACTATCAATGCTATAATTATAACATGATCTATGAATAGCTGAGGCCTCTTTAATGTTTCTTTATATCATGTAAACATTTCTGTCCATAGAATGTGGTTTAGAGTCAATAAATAGTTTATATTTCAAATAATGCATTTACCAATAAAAGTCATGATGATGCATTACCTATTTGTTGATGAAAGATATCGAGTTGCTTTCTTAAAAAAATGTCCATGTCGCCGACCTTACGGGCTGAACTCCAAAGTTCCCATGTTGCAGTTATGGTACTTGTGTGCCTGTAAAATTGATTTAATACTATTAAATCCATCTTGTTTCATACTTGTTCTTACATGTTAAACATAGGGGAGGGCATGCCAGTTGCTTCTAGTTATGATCAAAACAGCATTCTATTACTAATAGAACAATGATCTCCATGATCTTTTGAGAAATACAGTGCTAAAATAATGCCACTACCAGGGTTTGAAACCCTGGACCTCTACCAAGAGCAAGCCTTTTGGAGAGGGTTGCCAATCACCGGACCAAATTCCTTTGGTGTGGTCTTCATGATCTATATGCTGCAAAAATATTATCATTCTCTTATGGAGGTGAATAATCAAATTTGAACGATCATATCTTTAAGATCAGGGAAAGAACATGCACTTGCTCGAAGCCCAATGCTGCCAAGCTAGTGATCTGGGAGGCACATGCCACTGAACTTCTGATTACCCAGTAGGAAGCTTGGTGGATTTGAGTCTTCATTGCAGCCACTGCATCATAATCTAGGGTTGTGTATTGCACTGGAAGCATTTCAAATTCCACCATGCATTTTGTCACGCTGACCATTTTCTCAACAAGATACCTGAAAGCCTTGAGCTTTTGCTCCAATGATTTGACAACTTCTATCTTATTCCTCAGCCCTTTTATTAATGCTATTGATAAGGCCAGAGGATTAGTAGGATATAGCTGCATGATGAGCCAAAGCTCCCCAAAGCTTGTCGCCACAGCTGCAAGCACTATAACAAGTTTTGTGCTCCATGAATGCTTCCCCAACAATTCTAGCACGGCCATTGTTGTTGCATGCAAGGATCGATCCATCGAGCTGTACCTCAGCATCTGTCATTGAAGGAATTCATGGAGTTACATATTAATATAGGGACATGGAAAAATGATGGTCCAGTTATCAATGTTCACTTGTACCTCACATGAGATGCGATGAACTGTCTGTCCTAGTTGTTTGATGGTGCTGACAATCCCAGTGTCTTGTCTACCATCGCGATCTGCTTGAACTGACTTTATACCTGACTTGATGACCTGGAAATGATAGCTATTAATTTGTTGTTCTTCTGAAAGAGTACTTGGGCAGAAACAAAAAAGCATCTCATGATTTTGTTTTTGGAGTAGATAATAATAGTTTATTGGAAAATTTTATCATCTTAAACCCTCTATTACATCTATTACATATTCATTGCAAGAGCTTGCTGTGATACATCTATTGCATTTTCAGTCATAGATTACTCAAGAAACATAACCTGAAAAATGTGAGGATTGAAGAAAGAAAAGAAGCTGAAGGGGAACAGTATTATATTACACATGGCATTGTGATGTTGTGGATGATGTTCTCAGTCAGATGGAGTAGTGGAGCAGAGTCAACATGATAATCATCTGGCATGTGTGTCTGCAGAATTTTTTTCATCAAGATGTCCTCATGGGAGGATAGGAAGTGCGCTGAAGTACTGTTGAACTGCATTATGCGAACCTTCGCTACTCTGTATATGATTTGTCTTCTCGGTGAGTGAAAATTTCTGGCTGCTGTGATTGTATTAGTAGACTCGCATGCCTTGTTCACTGGGTATTTGGAATCTTCTTTTCTAAGGCAATCTGTGTCAGTTGATTTGAATAAAACATTGTTCACTTCCTCTTTATCTTTTTGAAAGTGATAGTGGAACAGGTATCTATGAACTCATCAATGACGAGAGTTATATTACTGAAGTCAAATGTTTGGAGAGTTCAAAAGGACGAGCTCTGTGATTCTGCTTCTACTTGTTAACAACTGATTGCTTAATTCTGAAGGTACTTGGAAGCATATGATTTAACTGTTGCTTTTCTTGCATCAAATTGGAAAGTCTCTTTATTGAAAAAGTTGAAGGAGCCAAATATCATAAGATTGGAGTGAGATCACAGAGTATTGAGTGGTACTGAAGGCCATTCAATTAGAGCATGCCAAGGCTTATGGAGATGATAAGAACCCATGTTGAGCATTGAGTGCTTTGCAAAAATTCCAACAGCTTCCTCTTTTAAAAGGAAATGGAATCTGACTTTAACCCCATGTCAAGGAAGATAACTGTATGAGAGGGCTAAAGCTTAAGAATAAAGCTGGTTCCTTCCTTGATTTCTCCCTTTAACCACATGGCAGTATTTCTTTTTTATTTTTTCTTTTGCTTTTTTCCAATAAGATTTATAACATGTGTTCATAAGTTGCTCAATCAAAATTAAATGTTTAAAGCGCAGTAAGTGCATGATTGGACGTTGTTAGATCACTAATCTAACCAGTTTTGGGGGAAAACACTAAAAGAACTTGAGATTCCCTTTTAGCTTCAATTATGTGGCAGTCATCATTGTTCTTTGTCATCTTTGTTCTTTGCATGCAGAATTGCAGCTGGCAACGAGGGTAGGGACTGCTGAAATTACTTCTGACCTTTCATTTCCTATAATGCAAGATGCTCTGGCTTAGTTACCATCCAGGTGGAACAACTACCTTGTTGACTTTGGTGATTTGTGTTGAATTAAATTAAATATTTTTGAAAATCGAGCACATTGGATCATGACCAACCAAGCACATGCCAAACAAAGCAAGCAGTAGCAATGGACTTGGTCAACGGCTAAGTGTCAAGCATCCGCACGTAAGCAAGGGAGCAAACATGAAAATAGGCCGCAGAATCAAAGAAGCACAAGAAGATATGTCATCAATCCGCGGGAGGAGATTATGCTTTTTTTGGCCTGTGTCTGCTTTGACTTGGTCAACGGTTAAGTGTCAAGCATCCGCGTGCAAGCAAGGAAGCAAACATAGAAACAGGCCGCAGGATTAAAGAAGCACAAGAAGACATTTCATCAATCCGTGGGAGGAGATTTTGCTTCTTTTGGCCCGCATCCGTTTTGACTTGGTCAACGCCTGTTACCTTTTTGGGGTGGCCCACTAGCCCATATAAAGGGCTCTAGGAATTATTTCAAACATATGAAAAATTTCTTTTCTCCCTCTTGTTCTTATTCACTTCTTCTCTATTTTTCAACTATTTTTCTAAGTTTTTTTTGCATTTTCTGCAAGTGTGAACATGCTCTTCTTTCTTCCTTGGAGGCGCACTAACGGGGAAGATGTGGCTCTATACTGGATTGTAGTATCTCTAGGAGATCTGTGCCAGCGGACTCGTGCGTGGGGGCATAAACTTTTCTAGAACAGCGTGTTAGCGTGCTTCGATCCACAGACCATCTTTTTC
>JAOXJJ010000838.1:0-14569 GCA_025769935.1 Phoenix roebelenii
CATTCTCTGACAAAATGACCCGGCTGTCCACATCTGTAGCATACTCTCTGGCCCATTCTACATATGCCAGGGTGTTGTCTCCCACATGTGTTACACACTGGCCATGATTGGAACTTGGATTCAGTTCTGGCCATTGTGACTGGAGGACGATGTACTGATAATAGAGAAGCATCCTGTGCTGAAAACAGATGGTACTTTAGCATTTTTTTTATAAAGAAAGAGTTCTGGACATTCAAACATCCTGCATTACTGCAGTTCGGTTCAAGGCTGGCTTGAGACTGCTCCAGGTGCCCCCACAACTCACTGGTACCAGCTTCTTTGTGTTCTACCCCAGCCAATGTATGTCATGGGAGAGCAAGAGATCACAGGACACCTCCACTTGGTGGCTCATTATGCTCAGAGCGGCATAATTAACTTGAGCATATCAGGTACGTGATGCTTCATGATTTGTTGGTTGCTAAGGTACCTTCATACTGGTAAATGATCAGTAAGTTCTAATACGTTGTCTACATTATTTATGAAAGCTAAAATGTGGGGTCCTGGTGCTAGTCAAGGAGGAGTACTGCAAACATCGTCATGCACTCTTGATCTAAAAGAGCCATACCGTCGGATGTCTGATTTCTATGCAGTGCCATATGAACAGGAGCTGCTAAATCAGTCCATACATTCACAGGTGAGTTAAATTTAAGCAACTCGTGCAAGTTGATATAGATCTATATATACATGCACATGTGCACGCACACATGCGCGCAAAGATTACATTTGATCTTGTTTAAGGGTAAATCTGGTCAGTCAAAAAATTGATGGAGGTCTCGATATAAAATTCTAAATCTTTGTGTATGACCCAAATTATCCAGAATGCCTCAAAAAGGAAAATAAAATATACCATGTATTTCGGAAGTTCCTTGCCAATGCATTTGAGTCATCTCAAAAAGAATAATACAAAGTTAGTGTGCTATAACATATTTAAAGCTACACAAATGAATAATTCAAAATGCTTATTTCTTTTCTACTCATCTTAAAACACATGAAAGCCAAATTTCAACTGTTTTAAATGCTTCATTAACGGTTTAAATTCTCGTATTGTGACCTCCATATCTAAAACTAATCTGACCATATTTGCCTTAAAATTCATTTGAAGTAATGGTCACCAAATATGACCTTAACGGAAATGATTGACAATCTACAACTCGGTGGTTATATACTTATATCTGCATTGTCAAGTAGTTAAGAGCAATTGCTTTGAAGAAAGTCCTTTAATTGGTCTGTTATTCCTTATTCATGCAAAATGTCACTCTAGTTGTGATTCTACATCTTGCTGAAAACTGTGACATTGAATTATTAGGTCACTTAGACATTTGCTGCTTAACAGGAGGCTTCCCCCGGAAGTATGGATGTATTTGATTCCAGCACAACGATGGGGAGTCCTAATTCCGTCTTGGACATGATTGATTCCTTCATAGCTTTAGATAACCCTGAAACCTTCCTGAACTTATAGCATTCAGTCCTCTGGCCAGCCCATGGATTTTCTCAATTTAAAGTAGCACCCCTCTTTCGGGCTGCTTGTGTTGTGTCCAGAGAACAAGCCCTGTTAGTATACAATTTAAGAACTATTTGTCATGCCAGTGCCTGCTGAAGGAGGCTGAATGCTGGTCCAGCATCATCAACAACTCACAAGCTGTAAAAAGTGTTTCATCGATTGAACATGTAACAATGTCCATATATTTATATATATTTCATGATTTAGGACTGGATACATTCTTGGTGACCCTGTAGTCCTGTTTGTGATATCATGTTTCTTCGGTAAACTATAAAGTTCTCAGAAGTGAACTTGAAAGGTGGGACTACAATCTTGGAGACCCTTATTTGTGGAAGCTTCATATTTCTCAGGACAAGTTTTGAGTGCTTGTATCTTAATTGCTTGCAACTCTGGTTATCCTGTTATTGCTGCTTGAGTGGAAGTAAGATTCATATGTAACTCCAGATTCTAAGGGGAGGACAACTGCAGCAGTATTCCCTTGCATTAACCAAAATGATCAAGAACCAGTAAAGATTTACATTATCGGCATTACTCTTTACAGGAGTTGGTTCCAGTTCCAGGCAATTTCAGTTGCCTTTGTCATTGTCTGCTCCTCTAACATGATGCCTTTGCTCGCTAAGGAAAGATGAGAGGGGGGAAGAAAGGGCACAGTTATCACAGATGATTTTTTTTGTTCCTTTTTAATTATTAGACGAGGCATGTGACTTCACAATTATGGAGTCTGGTCATGTGTGTCCAACATTAAGATTAGTAGATTACTCTTTATTAAGAATGTATGGCTGTATTTGCTAAGTCATGATTCCATGCAGCAATGCATGGGAGATCTTCCTTTCAATCCCCCCATTGTCTACCAAGAAAACTTCAAATTCCACACAATCTTCTTTCCAAAAATCATACTCCAGAAATTGTTTCTTCTGGATCAATTTTAAAAGTTTGATATGTAGTATTGTTGGGCCCTTTCTTGAGAGGCGAGCACATGGTACTCTGTTGTAAGATGAGGAAGAATGGCAGAATTATAATTCATGTAAAACTCAAAGGCCCTCAGATTCTGCAGGCATAGTGCTGGGTGTGCAGCTCCTTGTCCTCTTTCAAATGGACTCCTGACCTTTCTCTTACCTACCAGTAGTCCTGTTTAACATCAAGATGGGGAAGGAGGGAATGGCAGGAGCTAGTTGGACAAATATTTCTCCAAGAACTCCAAGGGGCAGGCCGACAGGAGCTGAGGACTGCTATTAAGTCTTGATCCTAGTGCTGATGACAAAACCATATCCTTCCTTAAAAGGTTATATTTATTTCATTGGGAAGTTTGTGACTGCATCTCACCTTGAGGGTGGATTAGGTGTCATGGAAGAAAGAAAAACTGAAACTCATAGTTCTGCTGACATGAAAAGATTGATGCAATCTAGAAGAAATCTTAAATCGAAGCACTACATCTTTGTTTCAAATGCTTTTATGAAAATTTACAAAAGTACTGATTATAATGCATTTAAAAGAAGCCTACTTGGCTCCAAAAGGTCTTAGTCAAGGGTACCTATCTTTTATTGTCTAGATTTTTTTTTTCTGTTATGCATGATAATTGTGTTCACATCATGCTGTGGTTACAACTTTAACTTATTTTCCTTTGGTACTCCAACCTTATCATTTATAGAATCCCTGAGATGAATTTTAGATTTTTCCAGTGACATACTGTTCTTTTCTTTGGAAAAGCAATTACTCTTCTTTGCAACCTCTGCTCCTCATGTGCTCCCTCCCTTCACTCTCTTTTCTCATTGCTCTCCTCCGTTTTGTTCCTGGTTGTATGCCCCCCTTTGCAACATGAACAAACTATATCTACTTTCCCTACTAAAGACTGTAGAATGCCTTCTATCGCCCCTTCCCTTGAATTCTATAGATGACCTTTTAGTTGTAAATAAATATCAAAGACAATGGGACTATCGAAGAATTTTTGAATTTTTGACCCATATTTACAGGTCCCAATTGTCTTTTGAAAAGCCTTTTCATTTCTCAAATAAGCAAAAAGAGTCAAATTTGATGCACTAGAGGTTAAAACACTTGAACAGATTATGAGCAGATAAAACCATAGAAATACTGCACTTATTTAAGTTACCATATAAGCAAACTAGCATAAAAGGCTTCATCTTCAATGAGAAAACACAAAAACTACATCACATTAAATTTGGCTGAGAGGGGGTGATACAAACACTTCATTTTTCCATAAAGTGGTCGATGGATGAAGGGGGGATAATTTCATTGACATCCTGGTGATTGATGATTGTGAAATTCGCAAGGAAAGGAAAATTGCTGAAAGCTTTCATCAATACTAAAGAGAATTATTTGGAACCAGCGAGCATCTTGAGTTAGCAGCTGATTGGTGTAACCATCTATCTCAATCAAGGGATGTTCTTGGAGATCTAGATGGCCCTTTTTCTGTTTGAAGAGATTAAAAATGACACCTTTGGACTTTAATTTCTTTCAAAGGTATTGGCATCGTACGAATGATGATTGGGTGAAGGTATTTCAGGAGTTCTGCAGTGAAGTTGTGTGGATTTTGCCAATGTTGTTCAGGTACCTGAGAAGGAGGATGTGAATAAAGAAAGATCACAAGTTATAGACATATCAGTCTTTTGAATTGGCATATATGTTATAGTTTTCTGATGATGCTTTGATTAACACTAAGGTTGATGAGCATTAGTTGATCGACTTGAAGGCCTTATTATTACTGTTTTTGAGGGTCTCCTAAGCTTGAAGGTTAACTATGACAAGACCTCACTTGCCAGTTTTGAGATGATGCTGAGAAAGGTAGATTGTTGGCTGCTTTGCTCAGTTTCAGACAGCACTGCTTTCCAATTGAATTCATGTGCCTGTCATTTACAGAAGGAAGATTTGTTGCTGCTGATTAATAAGTTGGACAGCAAGTTAGCTGGATGGAAAAATTATTCTCTTTGCAGATTAACTTCGATGAGTTGTCTTGTCTGATTTACCAATTTATTAACTTTCTTTCTTTTTGGTGCCTAACTGGGGTTATCAAGAGAATTGACAAGAGTAGAGATGCTCTTCTGTGGAAGGGTGGTAATTTTACAAGTAGCGGTTGCTGTCTTTTTAATAGGGGAATAGTGTAAAAATCTAAAGACCAAAGAGGTTTGGATGTTAAAAAAACCTTAATGAATTTAGTTCGGCCTTAATGGGGATATGGTGGAGGAGGCTTTTCTCTCCTGTGGAATTTTTCTGGAAAAAAGTGATTATGGTATAAATTACAAAAGTAGGAGACCTTTAGATACTTTTAAAGCATTGCCTAGAGCCTTACTCGCAGACAGGGAAAGCGAAGTTTGGCTTTTGCTGTAGTGCTTCCTATTTCGAAAATACTGATAGATTAGGGAATTTCCTCTTCAGGATTTATTTTCAAGACTGATCTCTATTTGATTTGTCATGTGCCAAACCCAGAGCGGAACAGGCGCCGCATACTTGTACTTGTATGGTAGACCATACAGGCATGCAAGACTGCTGATCATATTAAATCAATAATCATTCATAAAAATTTATTTAATCATCTTATTCAAATAATTCTTACAATATCTCTAAGGTGACATAAGTCAACCATTGCTAACTATTAACATAAACCAAATAAAATATTCTAACTAGACTGGCTAAAACTTCAATGACTGAAAGTATCTTCGAAAGAACTAGCGCACTCCCCAAATCCCAAGTAATCATGTATCCAAATCTGAAAAATAAAGAAACATAATAATGAGCTACACTAGCCCAGGAAACAACATAATACCCAAAGTGAGATCAAAGCATGTCAATTAATTTAGTTAAAAGTACAAAAAATTAACTGAAAAATAAATCATTTCTCGAATAATGCATATTTCCTTTGAAATATACTATAGTTTTTTCAAAAACTGCTAGAAACAAAACTCGGAAATCAAAAATCAGGCTATAGCCAGACAACCCAATGGCATAGGTCACAATGCACAAAGTGCCAAAAACCACTATTCTTAATCACCGGTGGCATGGTATCCCAAAAACTACTATTCTAATCACCGATGGCACGGTGTCCCAAAAATTACTATTCTAATCACCGATAGTGCGGTGTCGAAACTAGTTTCTCATAGATTACAAGTCGATAGGGCTAATAAATAATCTCCAGTGGCAGGACCAGAATAGATCATAGCAATGCTAAGAATGCATATTTATAAAATAGATTTTTCATAATTTGCCCAAGTCACATTTTTCAGATTTCATAATATAGCACATAATATATTTTAAAATAATTATAACATTAACATGTCTGATCCGTTTAACTAAGTATAAAATAGATATAATAATTAATATTTAATCAAATAATTATCATTTTACCAAAAAGTTAGAAAAGACACTTTGAAGCATTATGTTATTTACCTCTTATCACTTCAAAATTTTACTTCAGTTAGACGGGTCAGGTGCACTTGTTTTAATATAATTAAAACATCATAAATTTTATTATCATTTCAGAAGTCAAGCGAAGTCAAAATCAAATACTACTGGAGAATGGTCTCATACCCCCAAATCAGGTCGGTCAGGTGACAGTCCATAACTATATGGATCAGTCTGAAGAAGATAAACTGAATTGATCAAGTGAAGAATAATTGTGACAAATATCAAAAGATCCAGCTGAGGCTGAAGTAATGGGTCGATCTACCACGCTAGTACTGAGGCTGTTCAAGATATCCAAACTAGATCAACTTGGATCCGAACAACAAGAAAAGCAAAGCTTACACTAGGATCCCTTGAGCATGTCTAGAGAGAGAAAGAGGGAGAGGAGAGAGAATCTCAGCTTGGGTTCAGTCAGGGGTCTAAGTTTGGTTCGTCATGGTGGCACGGGTCATCCTAAATTGATCATCATATTTGGCCATGAATCAAGAGAGAGAAACGAGGGCAGAATTAGAGAGAGGAGAGAGAGGAGAGAGAGGAGAAAGGAAAGAGAAGAGAGAACAAGAGAGAAAACTCTCTTCTTCCTTCTCAAAATAGGGGATCCGTCTCTCCCTTCGTTCACGATCGAATCTAGGGGCGGTCGTGGTGGCCAGCTCCGACGATGATAGGAGGCGGCTCGACCAATCTCGACGGCCGACGACGACGAGCAAGGGCTGGTGGCGAAAAAAAGAGAAAGAAAGGGCCAAAAATAGGAGTTTCAGCCCCTCTCTTTCTTCCTTAAAGGTCTCTAACGGTGGGGCTCTGATGACGGCCCAAGGCATCAAAGGGGACAAGCCTCCTCCGGCGACAAGCATCGGTGGCGGAGGAGCTGGCAAAAGGAAGAACAATTAGGGTTTTCGGATCTATAAACAGAGGATTAACATGGCCTTTTATCCTCGAATTTTTTCGGTAAAGACTTGACTGAAAGAGAGGCTTATGAACAAGAAAATAGAGAAGAAGATCAAGGCTCATACCTGTAATTTGGCGAAGCTTGGCCGTCGCAGTGCAAAAAGGCAGCCAACAATTGGAGAGGAAACAGAGCGGAGATTCCGATGATGACTCCAATCGAGGGACTTGGGCTCGCCAGTGAGATCAAAGAGAAGATCGGAGAGCTCTAATAGGCTCGAGGAAGGTTGGAATCTATGCCTTGGCCAGATTCCCTCCGATAAGGTCAAGAGGAGTCTTCTTCCCTTATCGCACGTGCCGAGCATCTGCGACCTCTCTTTTTTTTGTTGGGGAGGGGGGGCGGCGGGGTGTTTTGGCCCAAATTCAATTGGGCCAATCAAATGGACCAGGCCCAATTGCTTAAAGGGCTGGGTCTTACATTCTCCCCCCTTAAATTAATTTCATCCTCGAAATTAACTTACTTGAAGCTTGAAACTTTGAAAGTATGCTACCATTATATCATCCTCGAGCTCCTAAACAATCTTCCTCTCAAAATGCCCTCTCACAAGATTTTGACATACAAACTCGGGGCATCTCAAAATTTGATCCTTTCCATCTATGATCTGTAGCATGTTCTTTTAATCTCTTTCAAAAGAAGACTAACCTTCCAACTTTAGATTTAAATGCCATAATTCTTTACCGAAGAAATTAATTGCTTTTGATTAATTCCACTTAGAGATCGTAATCGGCTTCACAGAAATAGAAGAAAGCTTTAGCATCAAATACTCTTCATAATGTACAATCTCTTTTCTTCTCTTAACTTCGCTCATAATTATCTGCTCTATCACAAGACTGGATCATAAACAACTCCAATCCACCCCTAATAGAATATTCATCAAGGTCGATAGGTAACCTCAATCTCTTTCAATTCAATAGAGGCTTAATATTAATTGAAGAAGTACAATCTTCAGATTTAGGAGAAAATGGGTCTACACCAAACTATTCTAGATCCAAGGTCAAAAATTGATGATCCATTAATGCTAGTCTCAAGATGCTAAGAATTTTCTTGGCACGATATAAAATTGAAGAACCTATGATAGTGCAGTGATATCTAAAAAATCAAAATATTTTTCTTTCGTTTATCGAGAAATTCTTACTACGCAAGAAAACAAATCAAGTCTTTTGTTTTTAAAACTTGCTTAATCAAAGGGATAATACTTCTGACCAACTTAGAAAAATTATTCAGACCACTACGTTTTTGTTGCGCACTCTGATTCAAACCACCAAAATTCTTTAAATTCACTAATAACTTTGATCAAAATACTGCTTATATTATAAACTAAAGAGGTTCAAAATTTTAATTTTCAGGTTAAGCCCAAAAGGAACTTTTGATTCTCATCCCTTAATTTACCTTGAGCACATCCATGTAGATTAACCCTCAAATCAATCGATACATTCAAAACCCTCATATAGGCTAGTTACTATAATTGAATATAAATTCTCTTATCAGTTCAATTGGACGATTCCAAGGCAAACTCTAGGTAAAAATAACTAGACGAATTTTCTTAATGCTCCACCAAATTAGGAGATTTTAAATCAACACAAATGAGTAAAGCCGACTCAACTATCTCTCATATAGTTTTCTCTATTAAGATCTTTAGCATTTATCAAAAATCTTCCATCAGAACCAGGTAAGCCTCTAAAATTCAAATTCTTCATGCGAATATAGATTTCATCAGAAACCTCAACAATATTGACAAAAGATCCTAAATCAACTTATAAATCTAAATTTTGAATTGAAGTTTCATATACATCACATAGTCTCCAATAGATGTAGATAAGATCTATTATTTAGATCCAAAGACAATAATTAACATTATTAATAATTCCACCAACATGAATATTTTACAATCTCTAATTAATTCTTCAATAAGAAAATAACCTATTTGCAATATCTCCAAGCATATTTTTCTTCAACATAAGGGTTTCATTCATAATCTACATACATGTTCAAACCTCCAAGAATATTCCAATTAGGTATCATAAAAATCTTTCAAAGCTCAAATCTTAAACAACTTTCTATGAATGGATCCTAACTTGCCATTGAAATAATTAATTTCAAGCTAAAAGTAATATCATAGTGTACCCCCATATCAAAATGAACATCCAAATTAACCAATAAATTACATTGTGCGATAGTATTCTATGACTAATATTTCTTCACTTAATTTAGTCAAAATCTAATTAATCATAACTTGAAATACAAGTTGCTAAACTGAGAAAACTCTCAAAATAGCTTACTCATACTTTGGCTATGAGCTTGGTTAGCTAGCATTCTGATTTCATTAAGCATCTCAAATAAAATTCACATAAGATAACAGAAACTTATTGATAACAAAAATAAAGACATTTGTCAAATTGCCTAATTTCTACCCGTCTCTCAAACTTTCTAACGAACCCTAACAATCCTAAAAGTTTAGCTTCGATATGATTATTTCAATCACAATCCCCAGTAATCTTAAACCTAAGCTCCAATACCACTAAATCTGTCATGCCCCAAATTCGGAGTGGAACAGACATCGCATACCTATATGGCAGACCAAAGTGGGGTCAAAACATGCCAAATAATTTAGTTAGAAGCATAAAATATTGACTAGGAAATAAATCATTTCTCGAATAATGCAGTTTTTTTTTGAAACATACTATAGTTTTCACAAAAAATGCTAGAAACAGAACTCAGAATTCGGAAATTGAGCTATGGTCACATAACCCGATGACATGGGTCAGAATGCACAAAGTACCAAAAACTACTATTCTTAATCACTGGTGGCATGGTGTGCCAAAAATCACTATTCTAATCACCAATAATGAGGTGTCGAAATTAGTTTCTCATAGATTACAAGTCGACAAGGCCAACAAATAATCCTCATTGGTGGGTGCTGCCCAAGGAGACAACCCAAGAGGAGGGGTGAATTGGGTTGTCAATTAATTATTGACCAATTAAAAATAAAATGAGTGATTAACTAAATCTATTGCAAGTGGATTAACTAGATCACTAGATGCAATGAATGAAGAGAGAGAAAGAGACAAATACCAACACAAACACAGAGAGGTTTATAGTGGTTCGGAGCCAACACTTGCTCCTACGTCCACTCCTCAAGCCGCACTTGGGAGTTCACTATAATTCCTAGGATTACAGCCGGTTGTTTTGCAAGCTCACAACCAAACTTGTTGTTTTCACAAGATCACAACAAACTCGGTCGGTTTTGACAAGCTCACCGACTAGAACCAAACGATTATTTTTCCGGATTTACAATCAAACCCAGTTGGTTTTTTCCGGTTCACCAACCACAATCTTACACTATTGGTTTTAACCTTGGCTCACCAACAATCCTAACTAGCCTTGATTCAATCCCTTGATTGAACCAAGAAGTAAAGCAAGAGTTTAAGTTTACAATAATAAAGCTTCTAAAAAGTAGATTTAGGGCAATATAAACAAAGAGAAGTTAGAAGCCCTCAAACAGATTTGAGTTGTTGAAGTGGAGCTTCTCGATTTCTGAGTCTCCTCTTAAATGAGCCGAAGGATGGGGAACAGTCGGTGGAGCTTTTAATGCGAAGGAAGCTTTTTGGTTTGAGTTGAATACACTCCTTCCTTTTTTTGCTTTGATTCACTCTTGAGATGCTTTTGGTGGTTGAAAACCTTTAATACTCAAGTGGAATAACTCTCTTATGTTTTACTAGTATTCACTCTAGCTATTTAAGTGATCCCCTTTGAAAAATAGCCATTAGAGAGGAGATTAGAGCCGTTCTGACCCATCTGCATAATCTGACAATCTATCCGTTGGGATCGAAGTCGACTCATGCGATCTGGAGTCGACTCGGCTGTTACTGGAGTTGACTCTTGCTATACTGGAGACGACTCGGCTACTGTTCCAAATTTGAATTAAAGTGCATGCCTTGTCCTGGAGTCGGCTCGGACCAAACTGAAGTCAACTCGCCAACAGCTGGAGACAACTCGGGCACTTAGGAGTCGGTTCGTTCTCAAGGTTCCAGAAATCCAACTTTCTGTATTTCTCTCATGAGTCGACTCGGCCAAACTAGGAATCAACTTGGATGACTTGGGAGATGACTCTAGAACATCTGGAGTCGACTCATTTACAGTCTCCGGAACTGATTCTCTGCCTTTCAGACTGCTTTTCTCTGAGAGTCGACTCGGATAAACTGGGAGTCGACTCGGCTGATATAGGAGACGACTCGTAGTCTTTGCGAGTCGGCTCGCTGACAGGGCCTCAAAAACTAATGTTCTGCCTTTTTATCATCTTCTTCTTGGAGTCGAAGGGTCAAAACAGCTTCCTATGGATGTGTCTTAGTTCTGCCTTTGAAGCAAGAGGAGAAAAGGTACTCCGTCATTCATAGTTCGAGTTCAAACTATGGTCTTATCTTCTAAATCAGATGGAAGATATGCTATTGGTTTGCCCCTTGTCCCTACCTCGGGTGGAGCAGCTCTGCCCTTACTACTCTCTTATAGTAACTAGCGGTTATCCCAAGCAAATTGTAAATACTATACTAGTTTGGGTGGATCAATGACTACTAGACTCAATGGCCTCCTCGACATTATCAAAATAAATGATATGCTAAATGTACTATAATAAAATAATCATAACATTAACATGATTGACCCGTTTAACTAAGTATAAAACAAATATATAATTAATATTTAATCAAATAATTATTATTTTACCAAAAATTTGGAAAATATACTTTGAAGCATTAGGTTATTTACCTCTTATCACTTCAAAATTCTACTTCAGTTACACGGATCCGGTATACCTATTTTAATATAATTAAAATATCATAAATTTTATCATCATTCCAAAAGTCAAGCGAAGTCAAAATCAAATACTACTGAAAAACGGTTCCACGCCCCCAAATCAGGTCGATCAGGTGACAGTGCATGACTACCTAGGTCGGTCTGAACAAGATAAATTGAATTGATCAAGTGAAGATCAATAGTGGCCAAATTTCAAAAAATCTAGCTGAAGCTGAAGTAATGGGCCGATCTACCGCTCGGATATCAAGGTTGTTCAGGATTTTCAAACTAGGTTAACTTAGATCCAAGCAATAAGAAAAGCAAAGCTTACACTAGAATGCCTAAGCATGTCTAGAGAGAAAGAGGGAGAGGAGAGAGAATCTCAGCTCGGGTTCAGTCAGGGGTTTAGGTTTGGTTCGTCATAGTGGCACGGGCCATCCTAGATTGATCATCATATCTGGCCATGAATCAAGAGAGAGAAACGATGGCAGAATTAGAGAGAGGAGAGAGAAGGAGAGAGAGAGGAGGAAGGTGAGAGGAGAGGAGAGAAAACTCTCTTCTTCCTTCTGAAACAAGGGATTCGTCTCTCCCTTCCTTCATGATCAGATCTAGGGGTGGCTGTGGTGGCCAGCCCTGACAGCGATAGGAGGCAGCTCGACCAATCTCGGCAGCTCTGATGGTGATAAGAGGCAGCTTGGCCAACCTCGGAAGCCGACACGGCGAGCAAGGGCCGACAGTGAAAAGAAGAGAATGAAAGGGCCAAAAATAGGGGTTTCAGCCCCTCTCTTTCTTCCTTCAAGGTCTCCAACGGTGGGGCTCCGATGACGGCCCAAGGCATCAAAGGGACAATCCCCCTTCTCCGGCGACAAGCGCCGGTAGTAGAGGAGGCCGGCAAAAGGAAGAACAGTCGGGGTTTTTAGATCTAAAAACAAAAGATTAATGGGGCTTTTATTCTCGGATTTTTCCGACAAAGACTTGACTAAAAATAAGGCTTATGAACAAGGAAAAAGAAAATTAGAAGATTAAGGTTCATACCTGTGATTCCGGTGAAGCTTGGCCGTCGTTGCAATGCAAAAAGACAGCTAGCAATTGGAGAGGAAAGATAACAGAGATTCCGGCGACGACTCCGATTGAGGGACTTAAGCTCTCCGGTGAGATCAAAAAAATGATCAAAGGGCTCTAAATAGGCTCGAGGAAGGCTGGAATATGGCCCTTGGTCGGATTCCTTCCAATGAAGTCGAGAGGAAGAAGGCTCCTGAGTTGCACGTGCGGAATCAAATGGACCTCTCTTTGTTTTGGTGTTTAGGGCCAAATTCAATTGGGCCGGTCAAATGGACCAGACCCAATTGTTTAAAGGGATGGGTCATACATGATTGTCTTGATCTCTTGTCAATGAGATCAATGTGCTTCAGAATTTAATGGTGCCAACTGGGTGTTTAAAGTTTAGAAGAGGGAATTGGTGGAAATTCTTAGCTTCTCAGTGCCTTCAACTGATCAAGATAGAATTATTTGGAGATGAACAAAATCAGGATGTTTCACCATCAGATAATTTTATATGTTCTTAAATTTTGGTGGTGCATCTGAGAACCACACACGCATATAACAAAAGAAAAAAAAAAAAAAAGCCCCCTGTTGTTCCCTGTTGTTCTGGATTAAGTTAGACTGGCTCCAACTTTGACTTGTCCACTGTTATGGATGCATGTCTCCCTACGAATGTGGACGCCAATGACTCTTCTACTAGCTGTTTTGTTCTAATCCAATATGAACTAATCTCCAATCTTGGCCACAACTTTTATTTGGACATGTCGACATATAACACTGATGGCTGTCCAACTGAAGGGCTGCTTTGCTCCATCCCGGTTCTTTGTTAATATTTTTCTACTGCATGGGTCTCAATCCAATCATTGGGTCAAGGGGATTGGAATAGATTAATAAGTTGGCAAAAAAAGGGGAGTTATTAAAATCATAGCATGATAAACATGTGGTCCTTTCATGGGTCAAATATGTGTGCTCCTTGTTAGTCCAAGGGTCTAGATCAACTCAAACCCAGGGGGAATGTACCCCCCCCCCCACCCCCCCCCCCCCCTCTCTCTCTCTCTCTAAGGGCTGTTCATGGTCATCAAGCCTGTGTTGTGAACAAAAAAGTGATGTTATCTTGTGGTTATAACAATCGCTATTTGCATTGCAACTATCTCAAAGTGTAATTGTGTTTGCTACTTATTTGTTTAACATTATATTTGTTTTCCATTTAAATATGATATATGATCTAAACTTTATAGTTGCAAACCATTAAATGTCTTAATGATTTTGCTGGTAACTAAAATTTATGACATTATTCTTATTCGATCTGCTACATCCTTGTAGGCCATAACTAGATGCTGCATAATTAGTGTCTTGAAATTTTAATTTCCTTTTCAATTTGGAAGGAAAATTTAGTTCTCCGGCTCAAAAATGGTGGCAGCGTTTGTTAGAATAATTTGGGGCAATTTTGAAGCATGAATGTTAGGTGTGAGTAACAATATTTTTTATCAAAATAATGATTTGAGAGGATAGCCAACCTGGTGGTAGGAGGAATCTGCCTCGTCTATTATTTCAGCATAGCCAATTATTTCTGGAGAAATTATATCCTACATGGTATACACCATATGGAGGTGCATGCCATCAATCACAACCACTCGTTTCTTTAGTTAGCAGAATAAGAACGAGCGGCTGTGATTACTGGGTCAACTAATGATTGATGTTCAACATTAGTTGAAAAAATGAAACTCAACTAATGATTTCCTACATTTGTTGATAAAATGTTCAACATAACAATAAAGGTCACCTCATATTTCTACCCCATTACTGGGTCTAGCAGCAGCATGCTCATTGTACGTCAATTAGCT
>JAOXJJ010000838.1:14632-28985 GCA_025769935.1 Phoenix roebelenii
ACACCCCAGGCTATTTGGACAAATAACCTATATCCTACTCTACAAAACGTTGCAATTTTTCGTTAGGATGGAGAAGTCGATATAGGGATTTTCTTAAAAAAAGTTTCTATTTTCCACTCGCTTATTGCCCCAAATTGAAAAAATAATAAAATCGTAAAAATTAATAGAGTTACTCCTCACTATTTCTCCATTCGCAGCCGTTTTTTTTAAAAAAAAATCCTCGGTTTAGTGCATCATGATTAATGGTTTTAATTATTAATCATGAAAGTAAAAGAGTAGTTAGCAAAAAATCACTTTGATGATTAATCAATTGAAAAAATTGAAGGTAAAATTCTTGCATTTAGACAACTTGGGTGACTCCACAGTTCACAAACTTTTCTTCTTTCTTTTAGAAAAAATATCGTTATCTTTGCCGACATACATGGAGTTCCCACTCAATCCAATTGTCTAGCCTTTAAGGCTGTGAGACCAAGTGGATCCCTTAGTTCATACCTGCCTTGGTCTTTTCCCTGCCGAGCCTGCAAGCCTTATCCCCAAAAATATGAATGGAATCCTTACTCCTAGTTGTGCTTCAAAGAATTCCTGCCATGTGTTCCAAAGGTCAGGGTTCACACAAGTGCCATCCATCTCTTTCAAAGCCAGCCCACTAGCTTCTCCATTCCAAACTACTTTGAACCATAGCATGCCATAGCTTGAGGTATATAGAGAATTCACATTAGCTTTGTGGTTGATCAGGTCCCACATTTGTGATCATCACATGCCATAGCTTGAGGTATATAGCAAACTCGCACTATCTTTGTGGTTGATTAGGTCCCACATTTATAACTCACATCATATCGTTTGCTTTCGACTATGTTACCGTCATTAAGGATAAATTGCGCATGCATTGCACGCGCATTTCTCCTCCTAAAATAAGATCGAACTTTATGGTCAGATTTTTTGGACCAATGTAGGATGGCAGCTAGGGATATAAATTTCCGACTCGTGTTGATATGATCCATACATGTAACCTTTTTTAGTTGACCGGTCGTTCCATGCACTTACAATGACCGATCATGTTTCGATACGCACGAAGGACCTATATATCAATGTTTTCAGTTGCATACGACAGTTAGTGACATGACATCCACCGTACATGTATCGGATACATTAGTAATGGCTATAGGCCAGAATGAACCATCCGTCGTCACTTTGTCGGACTAATAACATTCACACACACACACATATATATATATATATATATATATGTATGCATGCATAGTCATATGCCTGCTTGATGTTCTCTTTTTGGAATATGGTATTAATTATGTGGTGCATAAACTTTGGCAACTCTTGGTACGCATCAAGAGTTGATATTTGAACGGACAGCATAATAATAAATGCTATGCATTTCTTATATAAAGTTTGTGGTGTGGTGGCCCACAGAACAATGAAAGCAGTCGTAATAGGCAATAGCCCACATGAGATTTTTTTTAATGAAGGCTATCTGAACTTTTTGCTTTGTCTCGGTTCCATGTAAAAGCCAAGGCTCAGGGGCCATAACCCCTGGGCTAATGGGAGCAGGTCAGCCATATACATCATCATCATCATGCTAGTGTGAGACAAGTTTACCAAGGAAAGTGAAACATGCCTACTTTATTTGGACACATACATGCAAGATTCCTTTCCCATAAATGGAATGGACAATGATTTGGTATACTTGATATGAAAAGTTTTATGTCACATTATGGAGCAAATGATGCTCACAAAGAATGACCCTTCAGATTTATTCCTCATGCTTCTACATTATGATACAAACTATTACATGGGGCCTCTAGTGAAATAGTTTGATTCTAATATTTACTATAGGTTCTAACTGAACAGAGGACAGCTTTTCCAGGTGGCCAGATCTTTTGGTTGGAGGATATGATCATGAGTGGATAAGAATTTCTACAAACATTGCCATCTTACACCCATGTGCACTCTGTCTTTGAAAATTAGGTATTGGCAATCATTAAATTTGGATCGGCCTCCTTGCTTGAGGTCGTCAAACAAGTGCAATAATTTGTTTCGATCATTGTTCTCAAAGGCCTAGAGTTGAGTCTTGTCTTCATCTTATATTATATATTGACTTTTAAAGAGAAAATGGACTTTTCTCATTTTTCTTATGTTCCCGGCGTTAGCAAAGTGGTAAGAATCTAATGTATAAGTCTCTTTCATTTTCTAAAAGCTAAAAGTTTTGATTATTTGACTCTTTTTTTTTCAAATAGTGAAATTTATTTAAATAAGAACTAATTATCTATTTCGAGAGAGCTGGAAGGGATTTTTTTTTAAGAATGATAGACAGGATTGTAGAATAATTTTTAAATTCAAAAAAATAATATATAGCGTAGTATAGATGTACCCATCCAAATCACTTACTTCAATATATACAGATTATAACAACCTAAGACCTCGCTCAAAAATGCTAGCACAAAAGATATTTTTTTGGATTCTTTGGCCTTTTATAAGTATCCAAGATCTACCCAGTATATAGCTGATGTGGGACTAAATACACTTCCACACAAGTCCTAGCATCAGGCTAAGGATCCGAATCAATTCAAATACAATTACAAATATCACGATCATTCTATGGTCAATCCAAATGGATCTGTGTTATAATGTCTCCTTGTCCACATAGACCATAAAATGGGTTAGCTCTGATACTATTTATTATGATCCAGAAATTCACTCAAAAATGCTAGCTGAAAGGTATTATTTGAATTTTTTAGTCCTTATAAGTATCCAAGATCTCTACCCAGTACATAGCTAATGTGGGATTAAATATATACCCATACATATCCTCACATATATGTTCAAAAGTTTTCCAAAAAGAAAGAAAGAAGAAGAAAGGAAATCCTACGACAAATTTAAAGTTAAGCCCGATAGTATTGGATGGACAGATATCTTAACATGCATTTTACCTTTACTAGTGTTTCCCTTAGACAGTACTATTTATATAGTTCCATTTTTTCATCAAACTCAATTTGGTTTTTCCCAAAGCTACAATAGAAAAATGAAGCTAACATCTAGAATCCACATTTTGTGATCAAACACAAGAAAAATCCTAGACTATGAAAAAGATTTAAAACCATTTTCCATCTAAAATTTCATCTCTAGAAATTCTCATTATCTCAAAAATTCTAATTAGGAGTAAGTCAAAGTCTGGTCATATTTAAAACTGCATGAAAGTAGCAAGCTTTGTGATGTTGCACCTCTCTGCAATTAATACATGCTTGAGTACTATCTCTTTTATTGTTTGTAAAATTATCAAGTTTCAATTTGAACAAAGCGACAAGACTTGTTGATTTAGATGTTGGTATTGCATCCATTATCATGCACCGCCATACATATCATAAACCTCATTCAAAACCTCTCATTTTTCATGATTAAACTTATATTTTAAATGTAATATCGTACCCACTTGATGTTTCTTACGTAAAGTTGCCTCAACCTTTTCATGCTCATAATAATAGCTTTGAATTTAAATTTTTGATTGATGTGCTAAAAGGTAACTTATAGGTATTCTGTTTTCTTAGAAAGCATATTATATTTGAAGGTCCTTTTGCGAATCAAATATGGTGACTTTTAAACAAATCATGATGCTTCTAATGAATTACTACACTTTTTTTTTTTCCTTTTGTGTGTGTCTATGTTCTAGCTATTAAATACACATAGGCCACACTTGTAATTCTAAATCTCCTTTTATTCGATCTATAATTTTAGTTTCAGATTTTTAGAAGAAACATTTAGATGATTTGACCATCCAAAACATAATATCCTGCACATTTTATAACACCCTTTCTTTTCTTTTTTTTCCTTATTTTCTTTCATGCCTCTTTTAAAGTTCTTTTGCATCATTCATGATCGAATTAAACTAATTTGGAAAGATGAGCTCTACATCAATTTAGATCTATTTAATAAAAAATATGAGATCATTGTCTTATATTCAAAGTCTCCATGATTTAAGCTGAAGAAATAATTTATCAGCCCCATGAATTAAACCGATATAGTTTAAAATTTAGGTTTTATTTTTTGTGAAATTCCATCATTCTATGTATCCATATATCCAGGATCCACTTATTTTGTTAATAAAAAACTAACTCTCAAAAATCTCAAATGGATATTTTGTTCATGACTTCAATATATGCCCTAAATTATATGAACATAAGGAGTTTTACCAAGTCAATTCGCATAAATTTCTTGTCATCATCCAAGTTCACCATCTTTGAATTTCTTATGCATGATAAACACTAATGGAATAAAATATCTCCTTCAATGAATTACAAATGTCTACTATCTCAAATAACTATAGACAAGTAGTATGAAAAATTTAAAGAAAAACTAATCTCTCCTTTTTAATTTTTTGTTGAAGCAATTAATATTGCAACTTTCAACCAAGTTCGCTCTATTCTCTAAATTCATACTTATTTCTAACAGTTGATGTTTAAGACATTTACATAACAATAACCATCATAACCATACACATTAAGTTTTATCGCAACTTTAAAGCTAGTTATGTAAATCATTTTTCATTATTTATTATCATTTACTATTCTTCTTTAATGCTGTTAAATTTTGCAAACTCCACTTTAGCTTGTTATATCTATATAATCTTAAGTCTTAATAATTTTTACTCATAAACACTAATTTAATTAATTTTTCTCATCAATATTTTTACAATCCTATTATAATTTCTCAAGAATATTTTGCTCAAATCTTTACAATTTGCCTTGCTTTATTTAACTTTATCTTATTGGTTATGGTTTTATTATGCTAATTCATTGTAACTAAATATTTTGGTCTATACAAAGTCAAAGGTCTACCTGTTTTTACATAATATTTTCTCTTTAATTTCAAACTGATATGATATTTTATTTTACTAATTCTTTATAATTTCTTTCTTTAACTCTATTTACTTTATCCATTTTCATGATATGTATCTATATAATATAGTTTTTAGCCATCATTTTTTTAGAAAAGAAAAAAACTTATATTAATAAACTTCTAGTGTTGAGGCCTCTCTAGATCTCTATACAAGACAACCTTATCATCTTAGCTGATACATCATCACTTGATTCTATCATCCAATTATAAAATTTCTTTCATGTCTTATCATATTTCTATATTCAAATTGACACTTTTATCACATTTATTATATATAATAGCTAATATGTCAATCGGTAAAGCATTGTGCATCTTATTCTTATGTTGTAAAACAATAATTTTTTGAATTATTATATCAAAGAAATATTACTTACATGAATAGCTCTGATTCTCTAGCCATATCTCTACAAATTGAAGAATAAAAATCCTTAATTTATTAATTTTATTAGTCCATAGTTTTCTATATACTAAGTACTTACTGGATGATATATCCAGTAGTAAGGCAAATTTAGAAGTTGGGTATACCACCGATAGTAAAATGATAAAAGTATATATTGGTACCTTCAATTAATTATTAAATTATCTATAAGTAGAATATTAGAAAAATAATGGGCTAAATAACTTTAATTTAAGAAATATGGATGTTCTGAAAATAATCAAAATTATGATTTTAAACTTAATCATCAATATAAGTGAGCAAATGATGGTGAAAATAAACATGAAAAGAAAAAATAAATTAAAAAATGTTGGCGATATGATCAATTATGATAATAATATATTTCATACTATATGTAACAACAATAATCACATTTACATTGGTAAAATTGGTGTCCATGAAATTGATGGCTCTTATAAACTAGATTAGAGGATAAGCAACAATGAGATGTGCTAGAGAATTTTAAGTTTAAAGATTACAACCAATTAGCAGCGAGCTTGCAATTACATTCGCATGATTTTTGTATACTAGTTGAGTTCGTATGGAATGTAGGGGTATTGTGCATTGAAATGAAAAATTGGTATTAATAAAGCATTAAAAATTGTATTCAAGAGAATTTTAAATATTACACATTAGCACTATTGTAATGCGGCTTTGATATTGCTTTTTGTTTTTAATAGAGTTCATGAACTTCATGCAAGCATCGGTTATGAGTCAACTAATTGATAAACTTGATAAACAATGCTAAAATACATGAAAGAACAAAAATAGAGAATCATAAAGTATTCCACTAGTGACTTGTTGTTTTTTTATTACTGTACTTGTCGTGATCAAGCAAAATCTTAAAAAACCTTTAAACATGTTTTAGCTTGATTATCCTTCATAAGTTTGATTTGATATATAATTTATCTATTTTCTACCTAAATATCATAAAATTTATACAAATCAAAAGCAAAGGAGAAGCCCTACTACTAAATAAAAAATTGAAGGCACTATTTAATATTATAGTAAAGTCTCTTAAAGGTTATATTAAAGATATTGGATTGGATCTTGTCTTCATCAAAGTTTGTATGGATTGAAGGTATTAAGGGGAGGTCCATGCATTGTTACATAGTATAAATGATGACCATCAAGAGAGGAGTACTGTTATTTAATAGCAGATAGTCATGATCTCATGACTTTGCAATACTCTACCAATTTTATACTATGCTAGTTATTGGAGCATTAAATTTGCAATTATTAAATTTTGATCAAGATATACATATATAGCAAGACATGAGATGAGCCAAATGCTTGTGGTTACAAAAATAAATGACGGCTATTGCCTTATTGCTTTAATCCTCTTCTAAACCTTTGTAGTCTTTCATATTTATATAATTATAGTATATTCTTGTATGAGTTATAGAAAAAAATTGCAATGGGTAAATACCCAGTGTTAGGAATAAAGAGGTTAGAGGATTGTAGGCGTATGATGATGGCAATAGCCATTATGCGACCATTACAATATTTCTACTTTTTCTACACTATGTAAACTATGAAAGAATTAAATGTGTGACCATTACATGCTAAATCAAATAACCTGCAACAAAGAAAGCATAAGAAATACTAAGAAGAAAATTTCAATTCATGCATGCTGTTATTTTTGGTTTATTTAATATTTTTGAAGTACCTTTAAATATTTCCAGTCTTACTTCTCCTCAATAGTCTTATTTAGTATGCTGCTCGATCTATCGAAAATTTTTCAAGGAAACACTAAATATGCATCTAAAGATAAGTGCAATCAAGAAATCATGAAAAATTTAATTTTCTTTCACTAATCGAATCTCATATAAACTTTATACACCCAAAAATTTTGCAAGAGAGTATTGACTATTAATAAATACAAACAAGGAATCATGGAAAAACTTATTGCTCCTCATATATAAAAAAATTATAACGGGACAACTAAATATGCAACAACCATACGATAAATAGAGATAGATGCAATTGAGAAAACAAGAGAAATAACAAGAGTAATGAGGAATGAATTCTTTTGCATTTATGTTTGAAAATTAATGTTCACACAACATTGTAGACGCATTTTAGAAAAAATCATCAAACTTATTAGCCCCATCCAATCTCCCAATTAGCATATAATTTTTTATAATATAAAATTTACATGGACCTATTTGTAAAAGTATTTGTAAAAGGTTTTGGACAAGCACAGAATTTGTTAGGACGGTGAAAAGCAAAAAACCCCTGCATTTAATACGGGGAGGTATTCCTTGGAATAAATACAAAACCACAGACCCAACTTCTTGGCGACCCTTTCTATCTCCCCTTCACCCCTTCCTCTCTTGCTTTCCTCCCCCCACCCCCTTCTCTCACTTGAGGGAAAACAGCAAGAAAAAAGATCTGCTTTGGAGTAGGAGGAAGAAGGCAGCGACGATGGTCGAGACGAGGCGGAGCTCGGCGTCCTCGAAGCGCCCCCTTTCTTCCCCCTCGCCCTCGTCTCCCTCAAACGCCAAGCGCATCAAGGTGCGATCTTGCCCCCAATTCCCCCCCAATTTTCCGTCCTTATTTGGGGCTTCTCTGCCTCGGTTTCGATGTGATTCGACGGTGTTGATCGATTTCGGCCGGGATCCGTGGGATTCTTTCAGGCGGAGGCGATCGCGTCCGGGAAGGCGCACCAGCCGGAGCCGATGGACGAGGCGGCGGCGGCCGTCGAGGGCCAGCAGGTCGCGCCCGATCTTCCCGCCGCCGCCGATCCGCCGAGGGAGGCCGATGGCGCTGCGCCGGGGCAGGAGAAGAGGGCGGAGGACAGCGCGGGGCAGAGTTCCGGGTTCCAATTGCCCGCCCAAGGTTCAATGTTTATCTTGCTTGCAGTTCTTTTCCATGGAGGGTGGGTTTCTTTCTGTTATCTTTTGTGGTTTGTTTACAAAGTTCCCTCTCTTGCATCATTTTCAGCGCAACTGGCGAAGGCTGAAGGGGATCAATTGGGGCTGGTGGCGTTGGAACTCCCCAAGAAACGGGTCAAGAAGGTGCAGCCGAAGGCAGCATGGGCGAAACTTCTTTCCCAGTGTTCGCAGGTTGTTTTATTTTTTTCATATTTTCCCTTTCCATTTTGTTATAGTAATTTCGAGGATGGGATTTTCTGTTAGCCATTTCAAAGAGTTATTCATCTTTTATTTGCATCCAGGGTTCTTGAGGGCATACAGGTTCCCGATTTTATTTTCATTTTTATTTTAAAAAAAGAGTAAATGACTTGCTGGTTTTTGGCTCCCAGGGTAATTTATTCTACTACAAAGGAGAAATATCCCAGGGTGCTTTATACTACTACAAAGAAGAAATATGATTTAGACTATAGTAATCTAAAATGCAAGCCCTTAATATACTTTGTGCTGGATGGAACCTTGTTTTGCCTTCAAGTGACTGACTTCACAAAAGTGCATATTTAGTCCTCCGGTTTTCCTGTAAAAAAGACACTATCATTCTTGTTTCGTATTAAGAAAAGAAAAGGTTGCATTATTATTGAATTGTGTCGCTTTTATGGTTTAAGTCTATGAAAAAAATAAGTAACTAAAGTTTTCGATTTACATGTTGCTTACTGCAGATTGACAGGTATGCAGTAGATGGCCTTGTTCTGTTAATTGGGCCATTAGAATAGTCAACAATTCTGACAATGCATGAAAGCAAATGATATGGGATGAGAGGTTGTTAATTTGACCACATATCAAATTGAGAGATACTAGGAATATGTGCGAAGGTCTCTTTATATATGCATGCATGAGAATGTGTATTTATGTGTGAATGTGTGTAAAAAATGCATAAGTGTCAGAGATATATACATAACATATGTCATGTGCACATTACATAACATATACATGCATGCGTATATATATATATGTTTATATGTATGCATGTACATGTGTGTGGATAAGAGAGAGACTAGGAGGGACATCATATACTTATGTGCATGAGTGTGCATGCACAGACAACATGCGTATACAATTAATACCATATATAGAAATGTATACAAAGTCTCTTTTCTAGAGTTGAATGTCGATCCCACATATGAATGTCTTATATAAATAAGGATACATACATACATTCATACATGCATACATACATTTATATATATGTATATACATTTATACATATGTACACATACATGTATGTACATATAATTGATGCATGCATGTGTAGAGATAGGTCTCTTTATCTAAATGTTGCATTTGGGTTTTAACTTGGGCACTTAAACTATACTAATTGTTGTACTGATTTATATCATTGTTTGTTATATCATACTATTTATGTGTGTTGAAACAAAATAGCTGTTATATCAATTTTGTCTACATTTGTTTGAAGAAGGTAAGGGTAGATAAAATATTTGATTCAAATCCATAAAAGAGTTTCACTCCTATTCTATTGATTTTTATTTAATTTCAACAAGCAAAACTCCACTTAGTGATGTGTTTACTTGCAAGAAATATAGTCATGTTTCTATTGATTTCCATTTAATTTTAAACAACTATATCTCCAATTCATGTTGTGTATACTTATGACAAATATAGATGTGCCAGAGTATTAAATCCATATATATATATCCTTTTTGTATTTATTTCACAAAAGAAAAGTGGATATCATGGTATGCTGAACCGGCCCATACCGGCCGGCTCAGCCCGTACTGGACTGATCCGGTCCCTGAGTGGATCCGGTACAACGGTGAAAAATGGTACCGCCCCGTACCGGCCCGTACCGCCCCGTACCGGCCCGTATCGGTCCGTACCGGCCCGTATCGGTCCGTACCAGCGAGGTCAAATTTTTTGCTTTTTGGAGGCTGAACCAGTGGTATCGGTTTGAACCGGTCCAAACCGGTTTGGTGGCCGGTATGCCTACTGGTACCGGTTCGTCGATCCTTGCTGGATATGAATATAAATTATACCAAATCCAAGACAGACGTAGTGGTGGGAGGACATGCAAGTCTTGCTTGAATGATCTAGAAAGACGAGACTACCTATAGGAAAAGCAATATATAATCCAAACAAGAAATAAAGCCATTGTGGAGAGGCAAGTAACCACTGAATTTTTATCAAACTATTACACATATGTAATTTTGTTTCAAGGGGGCAAATTGAAGAACTTTGAATACATTCTTGCTATATGTTACTTGGTGAGTTAAAGTAATTATTTGAATCAGTGTTGTTGTCCATCTTACATAATATTACTAGATGTGGTGGGTCAACTTGTACTCAGAGCTTGTTTCTTTTACCCACTTCGAATTCTTGCTGCTCTTTGAAACCGCCCTTCTCATTATCTTATCATAAAACTAAATGAATTATCCTATAAATAAGTTCTACAAATAACAATTGTTTTTCCCAAAAATATTTGTTTAGAAAAGGTATGTGTTTAATTTCATCATTCCCTTCTGCTTTTAGATTTTCAATGATAAATTTGCCTTGTTTTAACCTAACACACCGCCTGTGTAGAGTAAACTTCCTGTCCCCTTTAAGCACTTGTGATATCAATCAGAAAGTAATTTTTTTAACAACACCAGTACAGCAGTTGCAAAACATATGTTGTGACCATTATTTACCTAGCAGTGCTACGGAGGTGCGTAAACTATTAAAATAACTGTTATTTAAAGAATGATTTGAGTTACCTCCAAGGTGTCTTACATTATTCAGACAGAAACAAATATTGAAAGTAATATTCTTTTGGGTTGCTTTTGGATCTATATAACTAGTGCATTTTTCTGGAGAAATTCTTTGCCAAAGATGATAAACGGGATAAAATGTGAATATATTATTGTTCCAGCATTATAGTTTGCGAAGGGTTGGTTGGCCGTAGTTCCATTGTGATGATAACATATGGCTGCTAGTCCCCTTCAATTCATGTCATGTTACTGTGTTCTAACATCTTGTTATACCTTTATTTGTATGACATTGGTGTATTTTCCCTCCATCTTTCTATTATTTATCATTTTAAGTAATTTTGCTGGATAAGGCATGCTACTCTAGGAATTTTGCTGTTGATTATAAGGAAAAAAATACTTCTATATTCAAAAAGGCATCTGGGTCATTTCATGATATAGTACTTGTAAGAGCAGGAGCCATCTTAATCTTTGAGGTTCACTTTACTTGCATGTCTGATTCTCCTATCCAGAACCCTCATCTTGTTATCTGTGGTTATCAATTCACTGTTGGTCAAAGCCCAGCCTGCAATTTAACGTTGAAGGATTCATCTATCAGCAGGACTCTTTGTAAACTGAAATATCTTGAGGTATAGTCCAGGTTATTGCTTGTCACTTTTGTAGAGTTACAAGTTAGTTGGCTTCTAACTGAAAGTCATACCATAGCTTCTTGCCTGTGCTTTTGACTTATATAAAATTCATTCATTTTAATTCTTATATCAGCGTGAAGGCCCACCTGGGGCATTGCTTGAAATAGTAGGAAAAAAGGGCATTGTGCAAGTTAATGGAAAAATCATGGAGAAAAACTCGCCTACAGTTCTCATGGGAGGGGATGAGGTTGTTTTCAGTTCATCTGGGAAACATGCTTATGTATCCATTTGTGGTTGTTTTTTTGCATATAGCCACATTATGCATTTTTCTTATATATATCTCTGTATGTGCACGTGCGTGCGTGCATGTGTGCATGTGTGCATGCGTCTGTTCTGTGTTATGAGATATTTACCCTTTTTATTCTTTAGAAAGGATGTTCCTTAATCTATTGGCAGATTTTCCAACCACTTGCGAATGACAAATTAACTACACCTGCATCATCTTCTGCACTTGGCATTTTGGAAGCACAGGCTGTCCCTATCAAAGGGATTCAATTTGAAACCAGATCTGGTGACCCTTCAGCTGTTGCTGGAGCATCAATATTGGCATCTCTGTCTAATCACAAGAAAGATCTACCTCCATCAGCATCTACTGGAGAGAATGATCATCAAGGAGTAGAAAGGCCTGCCGTGCCTTCTGCTTGTGATGTAACAGAAGGCTGTAATTCAGACCTTGAAAAGAACTGCGATACTAGGAAGGGTAATACTGAGCATAATGGGAGCACTGAGGTTCCTTCTGGTGATAAGGCTGCTGTTATTTTATCTACTGATCTTGGCGCCAATGAATCAACTCAGCATGATACAATTGGTTCGGATGCTCAACTTGATGCGGATATTGGAAAGATTTCTGGTACAAACTATGAGATCAGGCCGCTTCTGAAGATGATTGCGAGATCCTCAACTGCTGAACTGGATTTGACTGGTAAAGTCTTTAAAGTGTTTGAGGCTCAAAGGGAGCTCCTTAGGGATCTTGACACCCCAGTAGCTTTGCCTACCACTAGATGCCAAGCCTTTAAGGATGGTTTGAAACAAGGGATAATTAATGCCAGTGATATCCAAGTGTCCTTTGAAAGTTTCCCCTACTATCTAAGGTGAGAGCCTTGTTTGATATTGGTGATCATTTTGGTTTACTTCATCAGCTATTCCCATTAGCTTATTCTACTGCTTAGTTTCTTGGTCTTGTAATTGCTTTCTAACATTATGTTTTATCTTAATATAATATATTTTCTGCTTGCAACTGTTCTTCAATCTTTCTTGTTTGTTTGATTGCATGAACATGAACTTAAACAAATTGTGGTCTTCTCACCCCTTTTTTTTTTGCGTTGTATTGTGTCTCTATGATTGTTGGTGCTTGTTCATCTTCTGAGACAGGAGATGTTAAATTTGTCCAGCAGAATATTGAGATTCATTCTGTGGAACTTGCCAGTTGACTACATCTTTGTTTGGTATCTAAGTTAAAAAATTCTATTTTCCACTCATCTTAGCTTTTGCTTTGCTGTCCCTGAAATATCACCATCATAAGCTTATAATTGCCCTTTTTTTTGCTCTCTGCCTCTTCTGTAAACATTTTTGCCAGTACTTTATTATTTCATCCATTTATTTGGTATTTTTCCGTATGACAAATTATTCTTATGCTCTGCTGTTTCTAAAAATATTATGTGCAATTTTTTAATAGCACAATTTGTGGCTCAAAGACACACACACACAGAGAGAGAGAGAGAGAGAGAATATATAAATTTGTACATATTCTTGTTTGATAAACTGGACTAGGTTACTTATATTGCATGGTACCAGGATTCCCTTGTTTGGGGTCTAGCTCTTAGTGACCTAAAGGATGATTTAGAAATTCAGTAGTTAAGAAGGCTGCCTTGTAATCAAATAATATGCTTTAATGGAGATGGATAATGCATAACATGAGGAATTTAATAATTCCTTAATACCATGACATCATTTAAATGTCTGCAAAGATTCATGAAATAAAGGAGAAAAGGTGTGATGCTACTTTGGTTAGGCATGCCTCTAAACCTTAATGTATTAAGTGTGGACCATACTCACGATATAATACACATAGCTTAAATGGATGCATCTTGTGCATATTAGCTTGGTGGGTATTTGGTGAGGGAAAAAGGAAGGAATAGTGTGGAGAGTGGCAGTCTAATGATGGTATGAGGGTTCACAAGGAGAAAGGTGTGTGGATACGGTCACAAGGAGAAAGGTGTGTGGATACGAATATAAAATTTAATTGCAGCTGCAAGTTCCTGTTTTTTTCTTCTTCAGAATTGTTGATTATACTCCCATGAGAAAACCTTCTTGCAGTCTCTCTGTTCAATATTCCTAGGGTATATAAGACCAAAATGCAGTCTTTTTGTTATTCCAATTTGATAATTTGAGGAGCAAGAATTTTGGAGCCGATGGAGTTGGAATTTTTGGTTACAGTCTTAATTATATTCAGAAAGACATGGAAATCTAACGTGATTTAGTTGTGGTTGGAATGACATTGGAAGGATGGATGCTACTTGGTTGCTATGTCCTTTGATATACATCAAAAAGAGATGTAGGATTCTAGGGAGCATGATTGGTGCAACAGATCTTGTTACGAGCAGTGCTGGATTTTTCCCTCTTGCTTTAGGTGGCTCTGGCACCCATTGTTGTTGTTGTTTCTTTTCTTTTATTTCTTTTTTTTTTTGGCGG
>JAOXJJ010000838.1:33204-71069 GCA_025769935.1 Phoenix roebelenii
CCGCTCTATGGGAGGTGGGTGAGTGAATCCAACCTACCCAATAATGTAAACGTTCAAGAGTACAGATGATTAAATCTGTTGGTCCACTAGTAAAATGGAACCTATATGCTATCTCAAATTGTGATTCGAGAGCAATTAGTTTAATACCGTACTAGAATTAATAAATACATGTAATCTAGCTCAAAAAAAATTACAATAATCAAGGATTATTAGCTTGAGCATGAGGTGTCTTACCGTAGCTATATTTCTTGAGATAGTAAATGCTCCAAGTGAACCAATCCCAACATTAAGCATCTTGCTTAATAATATTTCTGATAGTCTGGTCTTGGTATTTTAAAATCAACTTTGATGTTATTGTGCAGAAGTCTCTTTTTAGATTTGCCTTTTCCTGATTTTTTACTTTGCTTTTTTGATTTAAGTATAAATGTGCTGTTGGTGTTGTGCGAGGTTCACTTATTTATTGTTTTTGTTGATATGTAGGGGTCCAAATATTGGATATCGGGGCAAAGTTGTTCTTGCTTTTGAGGAAAATGGAGCTTCCAAAGTTGGAGTTAGATTTGATAAGCAAATTCCTGATGGTAATGATCTTGGGGGCCTATGCGAGGAAGATCATGGCTTCTTTTGCACTGGTGATTCTCAGATTACATTTTCCCCACTATTTCAGCTCTTTGCTGTTGCTTTATATTTTACCCTTTTTAAGTAATAAACATTATGTGGATAAAGGATTATGTGTTTCCCATTCTTCTATTCAGCTGATTTACTCCGCCCAGACTCTTCTGGAGGTGAAGACAATGAAAGGCTTGCCATCAATGAGTTGCTAGAAGTGTGTTCTGTTACACTCTTTCAAATTTAGTGATGTGTTTTGAAATTTATATTTGCAGTTCCTTATTGTTTATTAAATTTTGTTTTACAGGTTGTATCTGAAGAAAGTAAAAATGGCCCTCTAATTATTCTAATAAAAGACATAGAAAAATCTATGGCCGGAGGTACAGATACATATTTAACTTTAAGAAGTAAGCTTGACTTGATGCCGGCAGGTGTTCTAATAATAGGTTCCCATACCCAGATAGACAACCGCAAAGAGAAGGTAACACTTTCATTTATTCATATTCAGTTCATTTTGAGCATTATCTTGTGGTACTCAATATTCTTCCTTCGTGGTTAAAAAGTAGGAGGAAGGTTAGTGATAGAGTTTGATCCATGTAGCTGAACTTAGATTTATGTTATTTGATTTGTTTCTGTCATTGTTGTGACATGTAATATGAAATTTGCAGTCGCATCCAGGAGGTCTTCTCTTCACAAAATTTGGAAGCAACCAGACAGCATTGCTTGACTTTGCCTTTCCGGTATTCCATTTATAAGTCAAATTTGTAAAACTTCGAGCATGAATATTGGGCATCATTGTTTTGTTTTTCTTTTTTCTTTCTATTTTTTGGATGTGTTTGAATGTGGACATGTATACTTAACCTATCTGCATTCACTTATTCCACTTTTTATGGAAACTCGACATATATAATGGTTTCTGTGACAGTGCAATCAATCATCCAACTTTTATGGCTTGGATTCATTTGTGTATTCCATAATTTCATCATTACCAATGATCAGTCAATGCAACAGACACTGACATAAATATGTTTTATGCTGGAAGAGAATCTCTGAAACTATTTTATGCTTATTTGTACCATAGCAGATGTTGTCTATTTCTTTGAAGTGTTACATCAGTGCTTCAAATGTCGAATTTCTTGATGTTTTGCAATTGGAAATTCCCTGACACTTATGGATGTTTCAGATTTCTAAATGAGTATGACAGTAGCTTTAGATCATTACATGTTTACTGCTAGCACTTCAGGAAGGGAGACTACATATAGTAAAGAAGTCTTGTTTATTTGAGTTGTAGGCTGTGTTTCCTGGGACTCTCTTGTCCACTTCAAAGAATATGTAATGGATAAGTATCCACAAGTTAGATATGGATTAGAATACTAGGTACTTATCAAATTCTTTTGTTATAGGTTTTTGAGATCAATGGAGAGTTGGCTTTTCCAACAATGAGTTTGACTGACCTTGATTATGTTGGAAGTAGGCTTTTATTGTTTTTAGAGCTGGCTTTTGGGGTATTAGAATAACTATGTGAAACATGCTTCTTATATACTTGTACTAATTTTGGAGTTTGAATGTGGAATATGTTTTTTTTAAGTATATGTTCCTGAATCATCTTTTTGCCCCATTTGCTGGTCATGTGTCTGAATCCAATTTTTGCATCCATGTCCATGCAAAGTTAGTTGTGGGCAGCTGATCCAATTGGTTATTTATTAGAAACATAATCCTTCATGTACATTTGCACCCATACTTGCACTCATGGTTCGTCATACCCACTTGAACTGGGCGGCACAGAACATACTGTATCATTCTAGTTTGGTACCAGTATACGGTATGGGAGGCATACCAATACTCAGTATGCCGACAAGACCGCGTACCATACCGTAACTGATACAGTTCTAGTGTGGCACTGGTACGGGGTCTGATACCGAGATGCGAACATTGCTTGCACTTCTTCGTTTTGGATGAAGCTGTATTTTTTGTCATGTTTGTTAAATGCTTAATTTTTTTTCCTTGTCATCTTATTTTATGAATGGTCATTGGCTCCCCTGATATTGATTAAGTTTGAATAAAATATTTTAATGATAAATGCAGATATAGCTAATAAACACTAGTCATTCTGATATATTCTGTTTTCTGCCAACAACTGCCAATGGTGGTGATGTTTATATACATACCAACGGATTTTTGTTTGATCAATCATAGAAATATTTTAGGTGGGTTTATTGGAGATGGAAACTGTTAAAATAGCAAAGGATAGATGTAAATATATTTGAATAGAATTAGAAATATCATGGCTAGATGCATGGAGATGCACTTTCTGTTATATAAGGCAGTTTACATGAATACGAGGAAAGAGTTGGAAGGCAGACTGTGATATATGTATTATGATGATGCATGGAGACGCAGTTCCTGGTGTATTTATATGGAGATGTGTAGAAGGCAGTTTACACGATATATTAGGTAAGAGTTAGAAGGCAGACTCTGATATACGTATTGTGATGTGAACCATGATTCCTATAAAAACCAGGAATTCGGCCAGCTCTATTGTCTCAACTGTCTTTTTGAAGGCATTTGAAGCATGCTTACCCATTAAAGACATGAGCAAACTAGTAAGGGCATGTGAGCACTAAATACTCATCATAGCTGACTTTGAATGAGACAAAATTTAGTTGGTTTCAGCACTGTAATGGACAAAAATAAGCTCAAGGTTGGAATGAAATTTTGAAACTTCCTAAGATAGTTTCTAGTGTTTCTTTGGGATGAAGCAAGAGCCTAGGTCGTACAATTTTGGATGGGAAATGTTTAGCAAGTGTTATGGTTGCCTTTAGACTTGTTTGGGCAGCTTTGTATATGGGTGTTATCATGCCTACGAATTTCAGGTGCATTTTCAGTGATTTATGATTATATTTGTCTTCTCGTTGTTGCTCCTTTGTCCTTGTTTAGTTATAATGTGTTTGGACGTGCACGAGTACTGTAAAGATAGTTATATTTGAATTTAAGGTTTGTCGTATCGGCCAGTACCGATGTGTACTGATTGTATCATAACGTACTGATGCATACCGACCGTATCGTATTGTACCAGTACTGAACCAGTGTATGGTACATGGGACATACTGATACTCGGTATGCTGAAATATCCTTCATACTGTGTGTACCGACACTGTAATAGGATGGTATCGGTACGGAGTCCGGTACTCGAGACGGAGAACTTTGTTTGAATGTGCATAAAGATTTGGAAGTATAAATATTTATAATATGATCATATGAGAGAATTAATAAATGTGTTGTAGATACTATGAGTTCGCCATACCGATGCATATCGTCCCATACCGGGCATGCTGTGTAGTAATGGTATCGAATCAAGACTCGGTATTGGGGCAATACGAAGTTCTAGTACACCAAACCGATCTTGTACTGGGCGTACCAACATTGTTCTAGCGTGGCACTGGTACAAGGCCTAGTATTGAGATGGCAAACTTTGATAAAAATCTTAATGCAATTTATTTTAAACTTGATTGAGTGGATATCAAGGGTTCTTAATTTTTTTTTCAGATCTATTTGCTAAGTAGTAGCAGCATTCATATGTTTGTCTCATTTGCTTATCTGATACCTGCTCAGCTTAACTCGACGTTGAATGAGGCTTGAAAGTGTGAAAAGGGTTGGACCTGAAGGTCCTGAACTACTTGCTCTTCAAGAACATTTGTAGTGCCTCCTCAAACAATCTGTTACCTCCTAAGCTTGTCATAATTTCTTTCACCTTTCCTCTCGTGGGACATCAACATGTTTCATTTTGTGAATAAACTTGCTCAGTAATTCCCTCGAGGGTGTCTAAATGAGATGCTAATTTCATTAACTGACCCTCACGAATGTCACCAAGAATAAGCGAGCACTGTAAATTTGATGGTTTCTTTTTCCTGATCATTAAAATTCTATCAACTAGATTTCAATTACTATCATCGGTGAAGCTGTCCTTCTAGTTTCATGATCATTTTGGCATCCCTTTTGATACATTTTCTTGAGTTCAGGAGTATAGCCGATCTATTTGTTGGCTGATGCATCTATTAGCGACCATGAGTTTTTTGGCTCAAGCCCATCTTAATCAGAAGGATGAAACTTCTTTCAAACTAAAAATTAAGAGGTGAAAATGCCAAATTGGTTTTTGACTGAAAATAGTAGATAACATGTAAGATCATGATTAAGAATTCAATAACAGGAACAATGTAAAGAAACATTTTCTGACTTATAACAATGTGAGCAACGCGGATATTTCTTCATGCCAATGTTCCAAATTGCTCTAGCGATAAGAATAAACATTCTGTCTTTATTGATACTGGTCATATTATGGAAGCATAGTGCTGGTTTTATTGTCTAAGAAATTCTGTGCTGTCACTTCTGGTGTGCTCCTTCAGAATTTAGAATAGTGAAGTTATTAATAGTAATTTAGACATCTGTCATGGCCCGGTCGCTGCTAGGTTCTGGTCCGCTTCTTTAATGAATTGGAAATAGGTATTTTGCTGAACGGTTTCGAAATGGTTTCGAAATGGACAATTATGTTGTTGGTTGCTACAGATTTTTTAGATACCCAAGACAAGGTTAAATATGTGCCCCATGCCCCACTTCTTGTTAAGGAGCCATACAATAAGTATGACTTTCTATGCACTTGCATTTGGGAAACGAGTAGGTCCTTTCATGGCATTAGATAACCATTGTGGAGGGGGAATTGTGTAGATTTAGCAACTGCACCGACAAATAATTAAGAGGCACTGGATCAAGCTATTAGTTATTTTGAACGAATCCAGAATTCCAAATTACATGTTGTCCAATAAAGATTGAAGATTCCTAATAATAAACCAAAATCTCCTACACGATTAGTTACAAATTTTTTTTGACAAGCACTTGCAGTAGTAGGTCGTGTGAACTAAAACCTTATTAATAAACATGAACACATTCCCACTAGTTCCCAGAAGATATGAATTTGTATCATATTAGAACTAGTAACTTATCCAACATGGAAGTATTTCCCACCCCAACCCCATTCTAGTACTAGTAGTTTAGCTGTCCATGTTTCATTCCTTCTATCATGGATTTCTTATCATCCTGCACTAAATTTTGTGCCTGAATGGAACTTGTCAATTGTTCTCTTGATGTTACCCAAAAGGGCCAAAACTGATTGAAAGGCCACTTATATAGCTGTCAACAAGATGCAATCTAAATATCACCTGATTTTACTTGATATTTACCTTGACAGACCAATGACAGCAATGTTCTTGCTGTCTTTTCCTGTCTGCTTGGTATATCTTTAATGTTTAAATCTTGTGGTGCTGTGCAGGATAACTTTGGTAGGCTTCACGAGAGAAGCAAAGAAATTCCAAAGACCATGAAACAGCTCACTAGATTATTTCCTAATAAAGTTTCTATCCAACTTCCACAGGTTTTATCTGGCATCTTATTATGTTATGTCATTTACACTTTTTAACTTGTAGAAAGTATTTCTTGATATGTCTAAAATATGGCAGGATGAAGCCCAACTTTTAGATTGGAAACAACAATTGGATCGTGATATTGAAACTCTTAAAGCCAAATCCAATATTCTTAGCATCCGCTCCGTAAGTTTTCAAAAACTTGTGAAAATCGAGATTGCTCATTCAGTTCTTTCATTTGTCTTTTACTATTCAAGAAATTATTGTTATTAGTTTTAATGTTGACAATTCTCCTACATCACCAATGACCAGAAAAAGTGAGCTTCCTTTAATCTTGTTTGCTTTTCTTCTTAGTGCTATATCTCCATTTTGAGAATTTCTGGTTGTGTTAGATCTGTTCGTGGTTGCATTTTGTGTTCATCATTTTTTCTGATGGAAAAGCATAACTGTCTTTATATGAAAAAAAAGCTTGCCACATACATGTAATAGATTGAAAATCTCCCCCCTTCAAGAAGTTCATCTAAACTGTCTTGGTCTGCATCTAACCTAGTACTTTCTGTGAGATCTTGATAATATATTTGCGGCTTTATGCTCAATAAGTTCAATATTCTGAAAACAGATTTCTTGTTAAATTGTAAAAGGAATGAGTCAAATAAAATCATTGTAATTGCTTTGTTGTAATTGTTTGAGAATTTGTATACATCATTAATGCTTTGTTTATTCTCTATGAATGCATGCATATATGGCAAACACCAAATGCAACCTTAATTAGGGGTTTAATTGAGCCAAATTTGATCAGGTGTAATCAAGTTAGGGTTGTAACTAAGTTTGAGCCTGAAACCTGAGATCAATCGTGGGTTGTTTATTATTTGATTGGGCCTAAGAGAGCCTAATTTTGAACGGTGCCAATCAAGAGCTCATTTGGATAAACATGATATCCTTAATGAGCTGAAGTTAGTGCAAATTTGTCTGGAGTTTGAATCGAACTTGACTTTAGCCTGATCATGCTTAGTTCAAGCTTGAATGGAGGTTTAACCTGATTCTAACAATTTAAATAATCCACTAACAATTGAGTAAAATCTGCTAGTCAAATCATGAATTATATATTCAAAATAAAATTAGAAACCATTAAATATACTTCCAAATACATCATCTTTTCATGAAACATAATAGTTTATGTAGGTTATTAGATCCATATTTATATTATCACTCTCTGGAAAAGGTTTGCCGTACCAGTCGGTTCTGTACCATACCGGGCATTTGTACTGTACTGTCACCAGACCGGACGCTATCTTGTATCGATACTGGACCGGTACGCTATTTTGTACCAGTACCGACATTCGGTATGTTTTGCCATTTCGTATCGTACCGCGTACTGACATTGTAATAGGATGGTACTAGTACGGGGTCCTAACTATTGTTTCTTGAAACCCAATGTTTCGGTTTGGTACCATTATATTACTGAATATTTTATATAATCAATGTTACATGATTCAAATTGCTATTGTCATAAAATTGACTTTTGAGATCTTTTATTACTGAATCACCACCAAATCCAGCTAATGTTACATGATTCAAATTGCTATTGTTTCTTACAGCCCCCAAGCACCTTTGCATGGCTTGCGAACCCCTCGATAATACAAAGACAGTCTTTTTGATTTTGTGATTGATAGGGTTTTAGGATTCTTCTTCCTTTTTTTTTTGTTCCAATGGTTATTTAATTGTTCATAAGCTGTGATTACTGCTCAAGGATAGAAAAACCTTTCTAAACTCTGATCTACTTCCCCATAGTCAGTTAAGTGTATTTTTTTCTTTGTTTGACTTTAAGACATGCTAGTTTCCTTTTCTAAAATTTGCTCAACTTGATGTTTCTTGAGATTTTCCTCATTTTTGTATATGTAGCCCATATTTGAGTTCTCCACATTGTGCCTTTCTTTTTGATGTTCTGTTTTCAGTACCTAGGGGCCTGTGATATCCTCTTGCACAACTAATTCATTTGTTTTAATGGCGAGCATTCTTTAACCATGTCTCTTTTGTTGATTTTACTTTACATATGCCAGACAACCAGATATAATTCTACTTCCAATGGGGTATCACAAAGCAGTGCAAATATCCCTTTATTTAGTCATCAATCAATTGTCCCTTCGAATAAATCATGTGCGTTGCATCATTGCATATTTCTTAATTCTAATCTGGGGTTAATCAAGATATCTGTATGTTGTGATGGTTCTGGATGTTATGGGCCTCTTCATTCCCCAATTGCTTCGATGGAGAACCAGCCCTCTGATCTTTCCTTCATGCTATATGTTTCCGAATGGATGTTAAAAATCTTAAGGAGATGCCACTGAAATGGTCATGGCTGCAAAGTAAATGAATGTGTGAAATTAACTATTGGTGTGCCTTAAGCTGTTGACCTTTATCTGTTAAAGGTCTGTTAGTTTGTTTTCACATGATTGTGTTGAATAGTATTGCATGTTGACTAGGATGTTCTGAAATTAATCAAGTATAAAATCAGGCTTCTTTTAATCTGTGTTGTAACTGTTCTTATCCTATTGGGGTTATTGTTAATAGATGATCACCTGTAAGATTATCATTTGCAGTCAGTTAATATCCTTCCATCTTCCATGTTTTACAGTTTTTAAACCGCAGTGGATTAGACTGTCATGATGTTGAAACTATATCCATAAAAGATCAAACACTTACGAATGAAAGTGAGTTTTTTCCTTGAACTTGGTTCTCTTCACCTTGTTTTTACTATGTCAGTATGCTTACTATTTTATCTTTTTTTTTTGAATTTTTTTATTTTGCAGATGTGGATAAAATAGTTGGTTTTGCACTTAGTCATCACCTTAAGAACAATAAAATTGAAGCATATGCCAAGGATGCTAAGCTTGTACTTTCCAGTGACAGGTCTCTATACGTTTGACAAATATTGTTTTGTATTGTACTATGAAACTTAAGCCTGATTTTTCCCACTCCTGACATACTAACATTGTTGTCGATGGCTGGCAGCATTAAGCATGGGCTAAGTATGCTACAAAGCATCCAAAATGATACTAAGAGTACAAAGAAATCACTCAAGGTCTCTCTCTCACTCTCTCTCTCTCTCTCTCTGTGCGTGTGTGTTTATGTGTGTTTCCGCCCTCTCCCTTTCCATGCATATGTGCATGTGTGATATATGCTCCAACAGTGTGATGTTTTTAATACTTAGTTTGAGCTCGTTAGTTTTGTTCTACTTTAAAGTTTAGTTCTTCTTAATCTTTTTCCTTGACATTCCAGGACGTGGTCACTGAGAATGAATTTGAGAAAAGACTTCTAGCTGATGTTATTCCACCCAATGACATTGGAGTTACTTTTGATGACATTGGTGCCTTAGAGAATGTGAAGGACACATTGAAGGAGTTGGTGATGCTTCCTCTGCAAAGGCCAGAATTGTTCTGCAAAGGACAATTAACAAAGGTATAAGCCTTCTACACACCATCCAAATATTAGCATCCTTCCTAATTAGCTGTTCTTGTAGTCCTGGATGATATTTGCTTTTAAACTTCTTACCAATTGTTGGAGAACATTTGTTTGGTGGAAGACAAGCAACTAAGTTTGCCCACATTCACGATCTACAACACCTTGATGATGGTTGAGCTCCCCAGTTGCTCTTGTGGAAATGAATTTTGTTATATCTTTGATATTCTCATTGGAGGGATATCAGTTCTTAGACATGCAAGTTCATAAAGCTTATTTTTATATTGAAGGCATAAATGGCATATGTAATGGCTACCTTAGAATGGAAATTATATTTCAGCACTTGACAATATCAGCTTTTCTTCTTGTTTTGTAGCCCTGCAAGGGAATATTGCTCTTTGGTCCTCCAGGCACGGGAAAGACAATGCTTGCCAAAGCTGTTGCAACGGAGGCAGGTGCAAATTTTATTAATATATCTATGTCGAGCATCACCTCAAAGGTATTATTTATTCCTAGAGCATTAGCACTTCACATTGATTGCATGTTTTCTGATTCCTTACAAATCTAATGAACACCTCATTTGTAACAGTGGTTTGGGGAAGGAGAGAAATATGTAAAAGCAGTTTTCTCATTAGCAAGTAAAATTGCTCCTAGCGTCATTTTTGTTGATGAGGTTAGCAAGTAAATCAATAAAACCTTTTTTTTTCTCTTCACTAATAATTGTTCAATACTGCCTTCCTTCTACTTCAAGCTGCATCATTTTTCATTCTACTTTTTAGAGGCCAATAATTCTGTCGTGTCAATTGCTCTTGGCAATTACTTTCATTTCCTTGTGCAGGTTGACAGTATGTTGGGCAGGCGAGAAAATCCTGGAGAGCATGAAGCCATGCGCAAGATGAAAAATGAGTTCATGGTAAACTGGGATGGGTTGCGGACAAAGGATAAAGAACGTGTATTGGTGCTTGCTGCTACCAACAGGCCTTTTGACCTTGATGAGGCTGTCATAAGGAGGCTTCCTCGGAGGTAAATACTATCATTTGAAGTTGCATGTGGTAAGTATTACAGGTTTGCAACTTAAATGGTAACATAATGATTTTAATATTTATATATATTATGTAGGTTAATGGTAAACTTACCAGATGCATCAAATAGAGTAAAGATTCTCAGAGTAATATTAGCCAAAGAGGACTTAGCACCAGATGTTGATTTGGAAGTGGCTGCCAATATGACGGATGGATATTCAGGAAGTGACTTGAAGGTTTGTTTGAATTAATGTTTTATAATTTCTTCTTTTGGTGGTTTTTTTTTGAGAAGTCGATTAAACTTTGACATTAAATTATCTTTTGTTCTCAGAATCTGTGTGTAACTGCTGCACATTGCCCTATTAGAGAAATTCTGGAAAAGGAAAAAAAGGTTTGTATTTATTCTATGGTAGCTAGTTCTGGTTGTGTATCTCTAGTTTGTAGAGAAAATGGTGATGTTTATTTATGGATCTATTCTTTAATCTCAACTTGTCATCTCACCAAAATTATTTCAAGATTTATACATGGAGAGATACAAAAGGGAGTTCTGCATTTTGTAGGATATGTTATCGTATCAATTCTTCTAAGATTCTAAGTTATGATACTCTATATGTGATCATGTGATGGCTGTTTTTGGTTGCAAAACAATTAGTCTGCAATAAATGGGTTAACTTAGTCCTAACTTATTGGGGAGTATACTACCCCATATATGTTGGAATAGTTTACTCAGGGTTACCTCCAAAACAATTTGTCCAAGGATCGCCGAACCGGCACCGGTAGGCATACCGGTCGGTCACCGGACCGGTTCAGTACCAGTTCTGATCGGTACCAAATCGGTACCATTGGTTCGGCTTTCAAAAGCCAAAAAAAATTTGGCCTAACCGGTTCGGGCCGGTTCGGACCGGTACGGGTCGGTACTGTTTTTTAATGCCGAACCGGTTCGGTACGGGCTGAATGGGCCGGTTCAGCATTTCTTGATCTGTGCCTACTTTGGTAATGCCTATGTTATCCTTGGGATAAACTGACTTTGAAAAGATTGTTTGTCAGGTTAAAGTGGAATAGACTAGTTAAAGTAGTCTTATTTTGCCTTTAACCCTGTATGACAACACAGCCTGACATCTATATAATGGTAAATTAGAAAATTCCTGGAATATGAACACTGAAACTTCTTAGCCTCTAAATGTAGGATGATGGCCCTTATCCTTGTATGTTTAGTGATCTTTGTTTGTGCTTATGCTATTAAGGTACAATGCAAATGACTACATGATTTATGCTTATCTTATTGCCAATAGTTATGTTTTTAGCCCGTGTTTCCGATTTTATGACTGAAAACTCAACTTTAAGTGTATGTTTTAACTATCGACTATTTTTTCTCTTTATTTAAATAAATAATAGTTCTTTCAGATATATTTTAACAAAGTGCATGTCCATCGGAACCAATAATCGTCTTGAAAATATATTCTTAAGTGCATGTGATTTCCATCTAGATCATATCTAGTCTTGGAAAGATTGTGAAAATCAAAACTAATAATTTATCGAATCATGATCTATGCATGGGATGGTTGTGCTGCTTGTCTAGTTGCTACTCTTAAGGTAGGTTTTTGTCATTTGAATGGAACACCAACACATGCTCCATCAACTATTTAAACGCCCCCTCCCCCCACCAAAAAAGAAAAAAAAGCAGTCCTCTTTATTTCCATCCTCTTCCATTGTTGGAACCCTTCTTCCTCAACCCTTTTTCATCTCCTCATGGCCCACTTCTTGGGGCTCCTTCCTCCAAGCTGGGCGACATTTATCTGCATTCCCAATTCCAACTCAAGTCCACCTCTGAGCTTATTGCTTATAGCTTGCTGTCTTTCGAGGAATGGGGGTAGCAGGTGGGTTAACAGCATTGATGACACTGTGCGGTAGTAGTTGGTGGGGGAAGGTGAATGTTGTTGGCTTGTTGTGCTAAGTTGTTAAAATGTTGGTGGGATCAGCACTTGGACATGAGATGCAGGGAGCAAATATGTACCATGGTACTGAGTTCGCATACACGCTCATGCACAATTGCACAAACCAGATATGGAAGGGAGGAGTTAGCTATGTCGATCTAGTTTATAACTTTTCATCTAGCGCTTCAGTCATGTACATTAATCTAGTCATATAAAGTCGTCCATTTATCATTGCTCTATGATGCCTTGGTTTTTATTTTGATCACCACTCTTGCATTAAGCACATAGATGTGTACATGTAAAATATCAGACTTCTCACTGTGTTTTTGTTTTGTTTGGACCTCCATGTATGTATTTTTGATTGTTCATGTTGACATTGCGGTATGCTCGTTAGAACAAAAAAATGATTCTAGAAAGAATGAAAAAAGAAGAGGGAGTAATGAATGGTATATATGGTATACATTTTGATGACCCCATATATATATATATATATATATATATATATATGGGGTCATCAAAGTCATACATTTTTATCTTACAGCAACTGAGTACTCAAATACAATAATATATTCTAATAGCATGTTGATTGTTTGATTAGTCACAAAAACTAGTGCGCTTTATTGTTGTGTTTTTGTTTTATATACAGACACACATACAAAGTCATACATTTTTATCTTACAGCAACTGAATACTCAAGTACAATAATATATTTTAGTAGCATGTTGATTTTTTGATTCGTCATAAAAACTAGTGCTCTTTATTGATGTGTTTTTGTTTTATTTTGTCTATTGTTACAGTTAAGTACATTTATTTTGCCATTACATGAATTACTGCACTAAAATATGCATTTGTTTTTGGTTGAAACTTAAAGTTTGTGCTTCTTTATTAGTTATTGTTGGCATTGATGATTGTTCATCCATTATTTGTTTTACAATCTGCAGGAGAGAATTTTGGCATTAGCAGAAGGTAGACCTTTACCTGCATTGCATGGAAGTGATGACATTCGTCGTTTAAGCATGGAGGACTTGAAATATGCACATGAGCAGGTTAATCTTATTTTTCTTTAAAAAAAGTTAGCTTGGATTTCCAGCATACCTTGTTATCATGTCCAACCATAACCCAATCTTTTCTGGGTCAAGCATTTGTTTCTTTTTCCTTATTTCTTCTTTGCAGTTTCAAGGTGTTACATCTTAAGAGAATCTAGTCTCGTTACAATGCTTCCTAGGGTCTGTTCACATACCCCGTGGGTGGTTGTTGGATAATGGTGACCTGGGTTACAAGTTGCTCTCAATCTGTTTTGCGCCAGGCTTCCTCCCATCCTAGTTCTCAAAAAAAAGGGTCTTATCTAATATTTTTAACTATAGACCTAATTCTTCTCCATCTTGCGTAAGCTAGTTCCGTCTTGCTTGCTGCTTGTGCATAACCTTCTTTGCTCCTGCAGGGAACATTGTGTCTCAATTATCTCCTTTCTCCAACAGTCTGTCTCTGACTACATCCCTCTGCCATATGGTATCCACAACACAGACATACGTTTCCATATATCCTATTTCAAACATCAGAAGTTCCCCGGAACTTCTATTTCTTTTAAATGTAGAAGCACTGTGGATTTCTTTTCTTTAGCGGTCTTTCTGCAAGCATCTACAAGTGCCATCCACTGTTGATATGTTGATTAAATTCAAGGTCTCCCATTAGGAGCGTTCAAATGTCATTATTTGCATTCCAGTTGGAGTGCATAAGTGGGATCTCTAATCTCTGTGATCTCCATTTTCTCCTACTCTGTCTCTAATCGACTGTATTGAATTCTGATGGTTGTTTTAGAATTGGAAGACAAAGGCCCTAGCATCCTATTATGGTACATGAGATTTTGCCCAACCTTGTTTGTCTAAATATATATACTAGGATGCACAAACACTCCATTTTACATGCCATTGCTATATTGTATACAGGCCGAGTGTTGAATACTTTAGTATCCCATTTTGTTTAAAAAAGATACTTGCCTGAGATGTCTGGATGCTTTTCTTAGACGCCCCTGGGATATGTCAGGATGAGGGGGCCTCTTTTTTTTTTCTAATGAATGTTAAACATTTTGATGAACGTCATGGCTTTCATTGACTGATTGTGCTTAGAATTTGTGATGTTGAATGTTATATGAAGTATGCACTATGTTATTCTGATATCTAATTATGCTTTTTGGAATTTTTTTAGCATATATGTAAAGAATATATTTATTCATTGCCATGCTCTGGCTGATTATTTTTTTAAAAAAATAGTGTTAAATCAGGATGTCTGTATCATGTCATATATGTATCTCAAATGTATGTCATTGCTTTATAAGACCATGTATATGTCAGTTTCAAGTCAAGACACGGCAAAAGCTTGTATGTATATAGAAATAGTTTTATATTAGCAGACGGTTGCTCATCATTTTTCCCTTTTACCCCTAAAAGACCTTGCTGGAATAGGAATTTATGTTTCATTTGCCTTTATGAAAAGAATGACTTTTTTTTGCTGACTGATTTGTTTGATGATGTAGGTATGTGCTAGTGTATCATCTGAATCCACAAATATGAGTGAGCTTCTCCAATGGAATGAGCTCTATGGTGAAGGCGGGTCAAGGAAGAAAAAAGCACTCAGCTATTTCATGTAGGAGATATCCTTCTGGTGTACAGCCCCTTTTCTCTTACATCCCTTCTGCAAAAGCTCGCAACTTCGGCAGCCACTATTTGTGGTTTCCTTCTCGGACTCCCTATGTATTTCATTTGTGTGTCAAGTCATTTATCAATTGGTAACTTACAGTAAGCTATCATTTTCATCAAGCTGGTATAAATATAGCCTTTTTTGTCTGGAATATGGCACTTCAGCGTGGCTAAAGGCCTGTGTCTGTAAATACCATAGAAATTGCTGAAAGGATTTAATACTGCAACTAGAGCTTTTCCTTCTTTTATTTAATCTCTCTTTTGTTCATGTGGCAAGTGTTGTTGTTACTGGATGTTACCAACAGCTGTTTTTGTGGCATGTTTAGCCATGTTTTGGCCATGGATAGAGCACTCTGCGCGGACTGCTTAAGAACTGTATTAAAAAAAAATAGTTGGGAGCTATTTGTGTATAAATTAGGCTTGTGGAGAGAAGATACAAATATGATGATACAGGTAGTAACATTCATCAAGCTGAAGTGGCAGAAACTTGAAGACTTTGTATGCTTCTTAAATCAAACTGAAACTTTATGAACTTGTTTATCATTTGTAAACTATTGGAAAACTTGGTTATGATATTTACCTAATTACTGAAATGTTTCTTGTCATCCAAGAACCTTGAGTAGATGTTTCCTATCTCTGGTAACAGACCATCCATAGCTGAATGCAATCACAGCAATTTATTAATAGGCTGGAGGGTTAGAAGTGGAGAGCGTTATCCACCATCGGCAGAGTTGCTCTTAACAAATCGGTGTTATCCTCCTTACCCCATATATTGTAATGATAAATTTTATCATTTATATGGAGGCTTACAGAGATTGGAGTGCATCATCAGGAATTTCGTGTAGGGCTCGTCAGACAACTTGGAGAGTGCACTTGCTTCCATGCGATTTTTTCCCTATCATTAAGAGAAGAGGTGGTGGTCGGTCAAACATGCGGCAAGATTTATATTAAATCGATACAGCTTATGATGCTCGTTCATGAAAGCAAAATATGGCCCCTGGCCCCTCTCTCCCCCCCTTTGATTGGCTCAAAGTTGCTCCCAGATGTGGAAGAGAATTTGTTTCTATGCCCCTGCTATCTGCTCTAACAGCAGATGGCGCAATGGCAATTTCGGCCTCCATCGATGTTATGTCGTACTGATGGATATCATCTAAACCCCTTGATTGATGGTCGGCATTGATCATTTTTACAGCCTCGTGTGGCTTATCCGTTTAGAAACTCATGGTACTTGGTGTGAGGTGGTGGAACTCTTCTCATCCGTCAGTTCTTTGCTGAGCACTTGGCTGACAAAGTACAGTCCATGGTGATCCCAAGCTCTGATGCTGCTGATAGATTGGGTTCGGGTGGGGTTCGTTCTTGGGTTTAACTGTCAACATGAGGGGCTTCTATAGATTATTAGTGTTTGACTCCCCACATGACTCAAATCACTGGCTAAGTATGGAGGCTTGGTATTCTATCTTAGAATTGCCTTGTTTCTATGGAAAGTCGCTTAGAATCAAATCCCACGCGATCTTACATCATCATGGGTTGCATATCCCACCTTATAGTAAATCCATGCTTCGATGTCGAGGAGTCCGTATCTCACATTCTCTTCGAGTGTAAGTAGCAGCACAAATTTGGAGATAGACTGCTTTCTTGGGGCCATTCCCCAAATCCATACTATCCCTTGCTTTCCTGCAGTTAATTAAGGAAAAATCTCTTAAGAGGGACTTAAGAAATGAGGGGATCCTAATGTGTTACATTGCCTACCATAAATAGCTTGCTAGGGATGAGTGCGTCTTCCACAACCACAATCAAAGGCCCAAATTGATATGGTTGAAAACATCCATCCAGGCCTTTGAGTTTACCCTAGTGACACTATCTCCAAGGGACCATTGATAGAAGGGAAAATATGTGGCAACCTGTGTGTGGATTTTACAATTTCCCGGGTGATCTTCTCCTGGGAGTCATCACCCCCTACTTCCTTGAGGTCAACTCGGATGGCACCGTGCATGATAATGTTGGCTTTGTCACTAAAACCCATACATGCTCCCTTCTCGCAGCAAGTAGTCTATGGGTTTTCGACACTTCGGTCTCGATAGCTACATTGCATGGGGCATGGGAAGGATTGACATATGCTATGAAATGCTTGGGGTCATCCAAAATGGTGTTAAAGGTTGCGATTAAATGGTTGTCAGTTTGATCTTCGATTGCCGGTGGTTGGCAGTATTCTACACTCCCTTAATGCATATCTATAGAGCTACTACAAATAGTGCTGCTGACCGAATGACCAACTATATGGCTGATATAACCGAGGTAACTTTGTGGGACTATATCACTGTTTCTCCTCTTCAATTTTGAGATCTTTTATCTTAGACTCTTGTGGATGTATTTATACTAGGATTGCATAATATATCTGCCTCACCAAAAAAAAAAAAAAAAAAGAAGCAAGGATGATTGGCTGAACTGATCTGGAAGGATCAAACTATTCAAGAATATGTATTATAATTACATTAGCTGAGGAAACTCATTTTATCTCGTTTCCTTGAATTTGGAATTGCAATTCCAGTCTTAAATTTCTGAAGGGTATTCTGCAAAGTAGCATCAAGCATGGTGTCTTTGATTCATGGAGGCAAAGTTCTAAACTGTACCAACACACTGTTAGAAGGCATCTACAATATTGTTCTCCATCATGTATTATTTTCCATAAAGTATTGCAAGGAAATGTGTACATGTCATATTAGCTAATTGAGGTGTTTCATAAGTAACAAGAGAAAACTACATTACCCATCAACAGAATAAAAAATCTCATTTTTTTAGCAGTTCATTAGGAATTCTACATTTTTTTTTCCTTCACTACCAGATGGTTGAATTGTTGCATTTACAGATAAAGTGTCAATGAACGAAAAGAGTTTAACAAGAAATACTTTTGAAGCTCATTTTCCAATTCCTAACCACTAGACAAACAAGTCATTGGAGATAACCTAATATATTCTATTTGCTAATTAGTATATAATCCGTCTTTCTTCTCCTGATGAAAAGAAAAATATAGAGGAAGCTAGGAAAATTAGACTGTGTGACTCTAGCTTTGGCATGAAGAAAAAAGAAACAAGGAGGGGAAACTGGCGAGGAAAACTTTAAGATAGCATGACTCCATAGCTTATCCATGAAGAAGAAACTTCACATATCATAAGACTCCAAACAATGAGGAGTCACCTAACAAGTAAACCGTCTGTGCTGGGCTCCACCACCAATGTCATAACATCATCTCCATGCAAAATTGTTGAAGATGTATGTCACGCCCCGGTCCGAGATCGCGAGCCGAGGGTCCGCGCCAACCGCCGCACATCCGTAGGAAACTCTCCCCACGAGCATGCAAGACGTCTTAACCAAATATCTCAAATATATATATATATCTAAAATAATTCAACTAAACAAAAATGCAATCATATTTCAATGACCAACTCAAGTTATAAAGTCTCACAGTTCTTAAATACGCAGCGGAACAATACACTACTAACATGCATAAACTTATTTCCTTAACTAACAAAACTTTGCAATGTCTCATACTTCTAACAATAGTCTAAGATAAAACAACAATTTAAATAATTCCTAATCTAAGATAACTTGTGCTTCAGTTCTTCTAGTCGCTCTCCCATTTTAAAACCCCGATAAGTTAGTTCTCGGAATCTGTAAAACAACAAGAAATTGTATAATGAGCTAGACAGCCCAGTAAGTAATAAACACCTTAACTAGTCAATGCATATAATAACTTAAAATATAAATACAAATTACGATGAATTAACATAATAACATAATAAATTCCTTTTCAAACACAAATTCATAGAAATCTGTATCTTTCAAATATCCATATACATAATCATAAATCTAATTCGAAACAAATCACATTCATCTCAATAGCCTTTAACTACGACCACATTTATACCCCTGGCTAGGCTAGAAACAGAATACCGCACTTATACCCTGTGGAATAGGCCAGAATACCACACTTATATCCTACGGAGTAGGCTAGAATACCACACTTATATCCTGCGGTGGGACCAGAATTGCCAATGCATAACCCCCAATTGGCAGGGTCCAGAACAAAGTCAGGCTGAGAGTACTAAATCTGATGCACATCAAAATTCTTTTGTAACGTAATAGTGTTGCTGGAAATTAGACCCGGGGGCGACCGGTCAGCCGAGGAGGAGCTCCGGCGAACACTGGCGGGCGTCGATCCGTCGACGGACGGTGTCCTCCGCTGAACCTGCAAAAAATCCGGTGGCCGGGGTTTCCGGTGCCGGCCCTCCGATGCCTAAGTCAGAGGGGGGCAAGTATATATGAGAAGAAACAATGTATATCCAGGGTTTTTGTCCTCCAGCCCCCACTAAAATGAAGGAGTTCTCCTTTTATAGAGGGGCGCTGAGTTACCTGTGATGTGACGGGGCGAGGTTACCGTATGACTGAGCACGTCGCATGAATTGGTGCACGATTAGGCGAATTAATGCTTTGCCGTAGGAGATGAGGTCGGAATCAGGAAGTTGTCACGGCCGGCTAGACGCAGCTGAGCCGACTTGCCGTGGAGGACTGGAGATCCGTAGATAGCATGTGACACGCGCATTAATTGTTGAGTAAGCCGGAGGTCTGCAGGAGCCATGCGTGATGATGGTTGAGTAAGCCGCAGACGTGCATTAATTATGGAGTAAGCCGGAGATCTACAGGAGCCACGCGCATTAAATGCTGGGGACGGTGGCAAGGTATGGTCTTTGATCGGGCTACGGAAGGATGTGGCCGCGGTAGGTGAATGGAGAGGTCGGAATTCCGAGGTGGCGAGCTCCGAGGTCAAGAGCTCCGAGGTCGGGCGCTTGGTCGGGCGCCAGGTCGGAAGCTCGGAGGTCGGGTGCATTCGAGGTCGAGAGTTCGAGCGCCCCTGATCACATGTTCCATGATATGCTCATCGCCGGGCTCAAATTGGCAAAGGAGCTGGAGGTGAATGACCTAAGGGTCTTTAGCGACTCCCAATTGGTTGTGAGCCAGATCCTGGGAGACTTTGAAGCCAGAGAGCCCGCGATGCAGAAATATCTCCGAAAAGTGCGAGATCTCACTTCCGCTTTGAGCTCCTTCAACATCTAACATATTCCAAGGTCGGAGAACCAGAGGGCGGACCAATTGTCAAAACTGGCGACCTCCTGCATGAGCGAGCTTTCCAAAGCAACAATGCTTGAGTACCTCCAAACGCTTAGTATGGAGGAACCCGAGCCAGCCCTCTGCCTTGAGACGGAGCCGAGCTGGATGGACGAGCTCATCAGTTATCTGAAAGATGAAGTCCTGCCCAACGATGAGTTGGAGTCTCGCCGAATCAGGCGTCTCGCCTTCCGATACGTGTTGTACGAGGGCAAACTCTACCTCAAGTTCTTTACCTCTCCCCTCCTCAGGTGTCTCCGTCCGTCAGAGGCGGACTATGCCATGCGAGAGGTCCATGAAGGAATCTATGGAAATCATTTGGAAGACCGAGCACTAGCCCACAAGATCCTTCGCTAGGGATACTACTGGCCCACACTCCAGAATGACGCAACGGACTTCGTCCGGAGATGCAACCGGTGCCAGCGGAATGCCAACATCCAGCGCCGACCCTCAGCCCCGCTGACTTCGATCAGTGTCCCCTGGCCATTTGCCCAGTGGGAAATTGATATTCTGGGGCCATTCCTCCTTGCAACCGGGCAAAGGAAGTTTCTGGTTGTCTCCATCGACTATTTCACCAATAGGTCGAGGCCGAGCCAGTGGCTCGGATTACAGAGCAAAAGATGCGGGATTTTATCTGGAAGTCAATAATCCGTAGATTTGGACTCCTCCGCATCCTCATATCTGACAACGGTCGTCAATTTGACAATGTCTGATTCAGAGAATTCTGCTCCGAGCTCGACATCGACCACCGCTTCACCTCGGTCGCCCATCCATAGACAAACAGAGAAACCAAGGTAACAAACCGTATTATTTTGCAGGAGCTCAAAGCCAGGCTCGATCGGTCTAAGGGACAGTAGGTCGAGGACTTATACAACGTTCTTTGAGCCTACCGGACCACGTTTCGGCTACCCATAGGCGAGACCCCTTTCAACCTGGCCTACAGGACGGAGGCTGTTATCCTCCTGGAAATCAGACTTCCCTTCCTGAGGGTGGAGAACTACGACGCCGACTCCAACTCTTCTCAGCTTAGGAACAACTTGGACCTTGTCGAAGAGGCAAGAAAAGTCGCCCGAGTTTGTATGGCGAGGTACCAACAAAAGACGGCCCGGTACTACAACTCCAAAGTCAAGGCTAAGCCCTTCAAAGTTGGAGATCTCGTTCTTAGAAGAGCTGAAGCTTCTCAGCCAACCGATCAGGGAAAGCTAGCCCCAAATTGGGAAGGATCTTACCGGATTGCGCGAGTCCGGCGACCCGGAGCATAAAAGCTGGAATCCCTCGAAGGGACCCTTATCTCACGAAGCTGGAATTCCAAAAATCTCCGAATGTATTACCAGTGAAGCCCTATGAGGTCCTTGGTGATCGGGAACACGAGTTCCGTCTTTTTCTTATGATAACTCATCTACAGTTTCCTCTTAATCATGTTATGTTTCTCCTGATGTTAGAATATTTGTGATCTTCAGATTACCCGACTTAGCTTGGATGCCCGACCAAGCTCGGATGCCCCAGCCAAGCCTGGAATGCCCCGCCACGACGACATCGAGCTCGATCTCGATCACCCTCAAAGACCCTGACAAAGTTTGGGATGCCCCGAGTGTCGATAGTGCGTGCCCAGACCCCTCGACCTCGAAAAGCGTCGCAGGTCGATAGTGTGTTTTCAGACCCCTCGAGCTTGCGCACGATTTCTCGACTAAGGTCAAGATGCCCCGATAAGTCGACAGTGAGCCCAAGCTCCCTCGATCATGGAAAGACGGGGTAGTACCTTCACGGTCCTCCGTGGCGCTCGACATCGACAACGGGGTAGTACCTTCGCGCCCCCCCGTAGCACCTCCCCGACTAAGGTCGGGATGCCCCGAGTGTCGATAATGCGTACCCAGACCCCTCGACTTCGGAAAGCGTCGCAGGTCGACAGTGCATTCCCAGACCCCTCGACCTTGCGCACGATTCCTCGACTAAGGTCGAGATGCCCCGATAAGTCGACAGTGAGCCCAAGCTCCCTCGACATCGGAAAGATGGGATAGTACCTTCGCATCCCTCCATGGCACTCGACATCGACAATGGGGTAGTACCTTCGCGGCCCCCCGTAGTGCCTCCTCGACTAAGGTCGAGATGCCCCGATGAGTCGACAATGAGCCCAAGCTCCTTCGACCTCGAAAAGATGGGGTAGTACCTTCGCGGCCCCCCGAAACGTTCGAGAACAACAGCAGCGCAACGTCTACACGGATCTCCAACGACAGCTACGTCTCCCAATATGCCGGCATCCCTAAAGTGGATACCAGGCAAAAGAGCGCCCTCAAAAGCTAGCCAAAGAGCGAAGCTGCCCACTTCGGCATGGGGCGCCTGACTCCGATGGTGTAGAAGGTACATTCTACCCGGCATTTGCTCCGTTACATTTATTTACTCATATTGTCGGCAAATCTCTGATCAAGCTCAGAACTTCCCTCGACCAAGGTCGGGATGTTTCTCCGAGTCTACTACGAGCCAGGGTCTCCTTTACCCTAGGCGCACCTTCCTCATCGTTAATCGACAGCAACGACCTCGACCTTTGATACCTTGGTCGAGCTCGAAAGTGCCGAGGCACTTACCATAAAATTCTGACTCTACTTGTTGATACATCGGCCAAGCCCGAGACCAACTACTGCAAAAGCCTCGGCGACAATGCGATTTCGGTCCACGATCTCCCCGGAGATCGACCCCAAGACCTTCTGTGAGCTAACGTCTGGAAAGCTAAACTCGAAAACTTGGCTAAAATTGTCCAGAAGATAAATTTAAAGGCCCAACGAAACCTCTTCAAGATTCGAGGTCCGGGCTCAATGCACAAGCCGAGCCTGAGGACTTGGCAAGATTCAAATCCAAGCTCGAAAACTCAGAGGACTTCTCTAAAGTCAGAGCTTGGAGCTTCACTTAGCAAACGCGATTTAAGTCTAGGCCTATGGAACCAAAGTCTACGCACTTAGCCGAGTTCGAAGATTTAGAGAAATTCGCCGACGGAAATTTGACTTGGCAAGCGTGGTCGAAACTTAAGTCCACGGAACTTAAGTCTAAGAATTCAGCCGAGCTCAAGAACTTAGTAAATTTTCCTATGGTTCGAGCCCAGCGCCTAAAACGCCATCCTTATCAGAGCTAAGCTCGATACCCTAGCGAATACGCTCTACACCTAAGCCTACGTCTGAAAACCTAGCCGAGCTTGGACGTTTAGAAAAATTCGTCGGAAAGAGTTCAACTTGAACGATTAAAGTGAAAGTTTATTTATTGCGCAAAGAAAAGAAGGAAAAGCAAATACAAGTTTGCAAAAGAACTATTTCATTAATTAAAGCCCGAAGGCTAAAGTACAAGATTGAGGTCGGCTGTACAACAAATTCAGGAACTGACCTCGCTTACAACAAAAGGAATAAAAAGAAAAACAACTTATAGGGGGCTCCGGCCTCGTCAGCACCGGGATCATCCACGATGATCACCTGGGGGACCTCGGCAGGGACTGGCTTAGGACCTTCCTCGGTAGGAGCGGGCGCGGCTCCGTCGGCGATTTCAGAGGTCCCCTCAACGGGAGTCGCTTGAACGACTTGCTTGGTCTCGGCAGCTTCTCCCCTGACCTCCGCCTTGGCGGCCTCAACTTCGGCTTCCTCCGCCTCTTCAAGTGGCGAGGGCAAGTCAGACTCGCCATCATCGCCGAGCCCCGATCTCGGCCGGATCCCCGAAAGATCGAGCTGGAAGCAGAACCGCGCTATCTGCCACCTGAAGTTCTCGAAGCCCCGGAGGAACCCGTCGACGGTCTCCTCCTCGAGCATGTCGCGAAACTCCTCCGACTCCTTGAAGAGCTCCACAACATTTTGGGCTTGCTCGAGCGCCCTCTTTTCTCGGGCCTCGAGCTTCTCGACCTTTAGGTGGAGGACTCCGCCTTCATACTTATAGCCCACGGCTTCAGAGCGGGCTTCTGCGAGTTGCGCCTCGGCAGCGCGCAACTCGGATCTTGTCAGGGAGTGGGCGGCTCTCTCCTCCTCGAGCTCGCTGATGATTGCAAGCCGCCCGGCTTCGGTGGCCTCCCTCCGCGCGAGGGCCTCGGCCAACTCGGCCTCGGACTCCGCGAGTCTTTTCTCGGCCGACTCCAGTTGTTTCTGGAATCATCGAGATTCGTTCTGACATCCTGAGGCGATGAACACCAGAGTATCAATCTCATGAAAATGCTGCAAAGAAAGCGACGATAAGTAAGGGTAAAGAATATGCTGATGGCTGAAAGCAAAGTGAAAAAGTAATTTACCCGAACGACATTTCGATAAGTCTGGTCGACGATTTCCTCGAGGCTGAGGGCCTCGAACTTGGCCCGGTCGGCCGGGAGCATCGCGCGGAGGAAGATCGCGCGTGCAACGTCAGCATCCTTGAGGGACGAGCTGCCCTCGCAAGCCTGGGATTCCAGGTCGGCATGCCCTTTCCCGGGACGTCCCCCAGCCCCAGATGAGCTGGGACCAGCAGAACTCGAAGCGGCGACCCGAGGTGCACTCGGAACTTCGGGACCCCTGCTCGGCTCGGGCCCCGATCGCCGCAAAAGGACGACGGTCCGGCCTGCCCATTGAGCAACGGGAGCGGGGCAGGCAGGAGGCGCCGACTCAGACGCCCCTCCAAAAGCCGAGCTTGTGCGCTTGGTCAATGGGGCCTTCTCCCGGGTCGCCGCCGACGTTCCGGCCCCGGATCCTCTCGCCCCGGTAGGGACGGAAGTAGAAGTCGACCTCGCTTTCTTCCGGAGCTCGAGAAGAGCCCCGCTGACCTCGGTTGACCTCCTCTTCAGCCGGAAGAAAAGGGACACGTTGCTGGTCGACATGTGTGGAATATCTGAAACAAAGAAAGGAGAGAAATTCTAAGTAAGAGGAGAAAGAAACAAATAAAACAAGAAACGAAACAATATGACCACTCTTACCCTCAGGGCGCGCCGAGCTCAGGCCGACGTTCACCAAGGCCTCCTCGCTCAGGAGGTCGGCCAAGTTAATATCCCTCCCGAGATCCCACAGGGAGTCGAGAACCCTCTGCTCATCCGCCGTGAGCTCGGAGAGCCTGTTGAAGGCCTTCAGTCGGGGATGCCCCTACCTTGTGTCAAACCCCATGACACCTCGGATGCCAAAAAGAAAAATCTCCCCTTACACTCATGGATAGAGGAAGAGGCACCTCGGAATAGGGACATACCGCCTCGGAAGGCGAAGTACAACCACTCTCTGTCCACCGGGTTCGTTTTTAATAAAAAACACCGGTGGAAAACGCTTACCAGAGCCGGGATCCCATGCGCAAGGCAAAGGGATAAGAACCCGACTATGATCCTTTACGAGTTCGGAGCGAGCTGTACTGGGACGAGTTGGTACTCCACCAGCAGGTCGTTCACGAACTCATGGAGGGGGAACCGCAGGCTGGCCCAGAGCGTCTCGACGTACACTCCGATCCGACCTGGGGGCGGTCGTGTTACCCGGTCCTCCGGCCCCGCGGGTTCGAGATGAAACCCGGGCTGAAAAAAGAACCGGGAGTGAACCAGCTCCGGTTCCTCCTCCGACAGGCTAGATCCGACTTCATTCGGACCAGAACCCATTTTCAGAAAAGGAGAAGAGGAAGTGAAGGATAAAGAAAAACGAAGAAAAAGAGAAGGAGAACACCTCTAACTAAGGAAGGGAGATGACCTACGGTGGGGGGATCGCCGGAAATCGCCTTGAGGCGCCGCCGGAAGGCTCGGTTACGACTGAGAAAGACGAACGGGAGGTTAAAGTGAAGAAGGAAAAGTAGCCAAGCGAGACCTTTTTTAGGGCCAAGTCGAGGGGTTTATATAGACCTTTCCGACGGCCCAGATCAACAGGGCTGGATCCCGCCTCTCGTTCGGATTGCGCCATGTGTCAGCCTCGAAAACCGAAGCGGCATATTTATTTTAGGTTGGCACCTCGAACACGCAATCGAGGTAGTGTCCCGTCAGATCTCGGGACCCTATCATGAGCCCGCCTCACGAAGTGGTCTCGGAGGACGAAAAGGCGTCGCCCCATCTCCTCTCATTAAAAGCGCTCCAAAACGCGCGGAGCACCGGAATAATTTAAAGTCCCCCTGGCCCCCACCACAACAATAAAGACAACTACTTCCCGCGTCCGAGCTCGCAAGTGGCTCGAACTCGAAAGTCGGGGGTAGTGTTGGGGTAATACAGATCGCCCCAAAGCACGTGAGCATATCACGAAACATGTGATCAGGGGTGCCCGAACTCTCGACCTCGGATGCACCTGACCTCCGAGCTCCCGACCTGGCGTCCGATCAGGCGCTCGACCTCGAAGCTCTTGATCTCGGAGCTCGCCACACCGGAATTCCGATCTCGCCATTCACCTACTGTGGTCACATCCTTCCGTAGCCCGATCAAAGACCATACCCTGCCACCGCCCCCAGCTTTAATGCACGTGGCTCCTGCAGATCTTCGGCTTACTCCATAATTAATGCGCGTCTCCAGCTTACTCAACCATCATCACGCATGGCTCCTGCAGACCTCCGGCTTGCTCAACAATTAATGCGCGTGTCACATGCTATCTACGGATCTCCAGTCCTCCATGGCAAGTCAGCTCCGCTGCGTCCAGCCGACCGTGACAACTCCCTGATTCCGACCTCATCTCCTACGGCAAAGCTTTAATTCGCTTGATCGTGCACCAATTCATGCGACGTGCTCAGTCGTACGGCAACCTTGCCCCGTCGCATCACAGGTAACCCAGCGCCCCTCTATAAAAGGAGAACTCCTCCATTTTAGTGGGGACTGGAGGACAAAAATTCTGGATATACATTGTTTCTCCTCATATACACTTGCCCCCCTCTGACTTAGGCATCGGAGGGCCGGCACCGGAAACCTTAGCCACCGGCTTTTTTGCAAGTTCAGCGGAGGACGCCGCCCGCCGACGGATCGACGCCCGCCAGTGTTCGCTGGAGCTCCTCCTTCTCGGCTGACCGATCGCTCCCGGGTCCAATTTCTAGCAACAAATAGATATATCATAATCCGATCTAAATATGCATATACGTGCAAGAAAAGTAAATATATCCGAAAAATATTATTTCAATTCACATCATCTCGTAAAATTCATAAATCACATATAAATTCATTAACAATTTATTCGATGCAAAAATAATATTATATAAATAAAGAGTCTAGAGAAGACGGTTCATTACTTACATCGAACGTGATCCACAACAAATCTAATTAATCTCACAAATCCCTCGTAGAACCTAATATCAAAAAATCATATTTTTCTTTTAAAATTTATCACAATATATATAAAACTTAAATTTTAATGTTCCCCCATGGCCGACCCTGCAGAAGTGCCTAGTACCCCAAGTTCGGGTTCATACCCATAAACCACCCTTCTCCCTTTATTTTATTATTATTATTATTATTTTTCTTTCTTTCTTTCTTTTCTTTTTCTTTCTTTTCTTTTTCTTTTCTTTTCTTTTCTTTCTTTCCCTTTTCTTTTTCTTTTCTTATCTTCTCTTCTTCTCCAGAATCTTCTCCCGACTTCTTTCTTCCTTCCCTCTTTCTTTCTCCTTCTCCTCTCTTTTCCCGACTTCTTCTCCTTCCCCCCTTCTTTCTTCTCCCGCAAAGGGAGGACGGCGAGCTCGGGATAGGCCAAGTCAAGGCCGGCGGTGCCCGCGGCGGCCGGCCCTTTCCTTCTTCCCACGAACGAGGCATGTGCACGAGAGAAGAAGAAGAGCCCACAGCGGTCGGCCTTCTCCTTCTTCCCTCCCTTCTTTTTTCTTTCTTTTTCAAATGGTATAACAAAAAGGTGAAGCTAGGAACCCTTACCTCAGCCCCGGTGAAGATCCGGCGGCAAACAGAGGAAAAGAACCTCCCGAACTGAAGAGGAGCGGGCTTCAACGACTCTCTCTCTCTCTCAGGCGGCTGCACGTTGGGGTCCGACGGCTCTTCTTCGGATGGCCTCACAAGAGGAGGAAGAAGCCCTGGAAATAATCAGGCGTTCTTGGATTCTTCGGGATGAATTTCTTCCTTCATCCTGTGCCCTCAGGTGTGACACCCGTAAGGCCGAAAGCTTGGGCTGGGCCGGTCAAATGGACCAGGCCCAGTTCCAAGATCTCACAATATGTGTTTCATTTAAACCTACATATGCCCATTAACTGAGGAAGCACCGAATTCAAATAGTTTTTATGATGATGCAATATTTCTAACAAAAGAATGCCCAACTACTTGGTGTTGGCTTTACAAATTCTCCATTGCCATCCACTTCTTTGTATGATGACTCATTAAATTGTTTGTTTACCATTCGTTTCCTGAAGAGTTTAGACTAATATTAAGAATTCTGGCATACAAGTCTTCTCTTTTAGAAAATTTGATGTAATTAAAAAAAAATGAAAAGAGCTGTTCCTTTTTTTCCAAGTGATCTTTCAGATATAATGCGATTAAGTTTATTCTATAGTACCAATCGGAGATGAGCAGTTTGCATGCGAAGTCGGAACAGATCGCCGACTTTATGTGGTTCACTGGCTCCCGCATAGAAATGTTATGCGGACGCAGGGACCGCGAATCTTGCAAGTTGCAACGCCGGGGGAGCGCCAGAGAGTCCGGCCTCTTTCGTGGCCGTGATTCCAGCGAGATGGAGGGAATGACCCACTCCTCCGCCTTCCTCCTCCCATCTCCGCCGCCTTCCGCCGCCGCCGGCGATCGGACCTATGCCCTCGTCGTTCTCAACCAGCGCCTCCCCCGCTTCGCGCCCCTCTCCTCTGGGACCACGGTGCTCTCCCTATCTCTCTATCTCGCATTTCCTGCTAGGGTTTTCGTTCTCGTTTCTCCTTTTTGTGAGTGCTTCTTGCGGTGTTTTTGTGGGGCTGCGTGTAGAGAAGCACAGCTGCGGGGGTGTGCGCGGATGGAGGGGCCAACCGGATCTTCGACAAGATGCCTCAGCTGTTCCCCGACCAAGATGCCTTACAAGTTCGACGAAGGTTATCTTCTTCTCCTTCTTCCCACTTGTTTTATCTTTAATTTCTCGAAATTTCTCGACCATCTTGTGCGGGTTGTGATTGTGTTTCACAGGTGAAGCCTTTTATTTCCTCATCACCTGGAATGAGCTTTTTTTTTCTTTTTGCATTTTTTTTAACTTTATAATGCTTCTAGTAAGTTCCTGGAATTCTTGGATGGATCAAGAAGGGCATATGATTTGATTTTTAATGAATAAAGTTACATCGAACGGGATGCATTGCTTCAAGAAGAAGCAGCTGCGGCGTGGAGATTGCATAGCGTGCACGCGCAATTGGTATTTTGTAGCTAATTAGGTATAATATAAACAATAATGATAATGATATGTTTTTAGGAAAAAAATATTAATATTAATAAAAGTAACAACTAACGTTCATTGCTTAGTTCTTTGTACTTCATATATTAATATTAATAACAGCAGTTTAACATAATCGAAGCGTACATCCAACCTAACCATTGGTTTGAACATGCTCTATCCACGCAGGCCTACATAAGATCGGGCCACAAATTTGGCCCCCTAATGCAAAGTGCCCTTATGCAGTGGCAATTCGCCAATTGAGCCACATATATGGCCACATAGTACTAAGTGGACTGCCTTGTCAGCTATGGTATGACTGTATACAATAAGCACATATAGACAGAACAGTGCGGTCAAGGGATTGTATCCACATATATGGCCTCATGTACTGCATTTTAAAACACTGATGGGATGGGAATTTTGTTTTCTAAAAGAACTCAAAATAGAATGAATTGAGTTTGCAGACAAAATCAACAATAGCAATGATTAGGAAACTCGTATTTAAGCCTCTAGGTAGCATAGATCATAACCCTTATGCTCAATGCAGTACCATGTAGATATGCAATATAAAGAATTAACGAAGTAGATAGCAGGTTTTCTTGAGTGGAAAGGAAACAAGTGGGGAAGAAAGCACATACTTGAAATCTAAAATTTTTGTAAGTTTTTGGACTCCAATTGATCATGATAAACTTAGGGAGTCGCAATTTTCTAAATAAATAAGACAAGTTAGGCCGTGGATGCTCATTATTTTTACCTAAGAATTGAGGCAGATAATATGACGGAGTCAAAAGAATTATTCTTTTCCCCTCTTTTAGTAACCATATTATTTTGGTGCATGCACAAGAAACTCAAGGAAAAGTTTCATAGGAAACAAGAGATAATGGAATATGGCAAGTTCTATTCTAAGGACAAACATAATCCTAAAACATTAACATTATATTTACACTAATTGAGAGGCTTTTGAAATCTCATGCATATTATTATAGAAGATACCTTTTTTAGGACTTGTCTATGAAAATTAAGATGCATGATAAAGATACCCATTTGATGGATTAGTACATTTTCAGTTGTCCTTAAAAGCCTCATGACTTTATGTGCTGGAGAGAACATTATATCTAACAGTGAGAGCTTCTACAAGCAAGGTTTTAAATTCCATGGGATGGAAGTGTTCTAGTTTCTCCATGGAATGGGATGCCCTATTGTCCCACCCCATCTCGGTGGCAGTCTTGGTCATGCATCCTTGTAGATATCCTCTGTCTCTCCCTCTTTTGTCGTTCCTTTCTTTCTTTCTTTCTCTCTCTTTCTTCTTCCTTTTCTTCCATTCTTTCTTTTTCTTCTACCTTCTTTTCTTTCCTTTCCTTTTTCTTTCTTTTTCTTATCCCTTCCTTTTTTTCTTTTTTTTTCTTTTCCTCTTATTTCTCTTTCCTTTCTTCCTTTTTTTCCTACCTTTCTTTCTTTTCTTATCCCTTTATTTCTTTCTTTTCTTTTTATTCTTCTTCTTTCCTTTCATTTTTTCTTTTTCATCATCTTTCCTTCTTTTCTTTCTTTCCTCTTTCTTCTTCTCTCCTTGCATGGATGGGTTTCGGAGTCCCGACCCCGTTCCAGTCCCATTTTATCACAAGAATGGGGCAGTACATCCGGGACGGCCCCCATCCTGCCAAGACTTAAAACCTTGTCTGCAAGTTAGTTTGGGTTGGGTTGGGAAAGGTAAACAGGTTCAAGTCAAAATTGCCACCACAAATGATTATACTATAATACAAGTAAGGCATGCTGAAAATATTCTAGGTATTTTACAGGTATTTATTGCTTAACATGGGGAGTGATCAGATGGTCACATGAACATAATTATGTTGTTTGTTGACTATGTTATGACTCCAGGTCTGACTATCGTCATTGTTTCTTTCATTTTCTTAGGCCAAGTGAATAATTTTTACCCTATTTGCTGGGAATATATACATATATGCATACCAGACATAGATAGACGCACAAATGTATAATTGAAATAACATAGGGTATTTCAAATATACCCTATGTTAAAATATACAATTTTTACCCTATTCGCTTAGGAAGATAATTTACTCTTGATTTACTCTGTTAAAATGTACAGGGATATTGAACCCACCTTTCACGTGTAGTGATTTACAAAAAAACATTTTTAAGTGATTTCATCTTTACGGTTATCTCGTTTTTTTTTTCCTACAAAATCATTTATATCTTTTTTTTTTATTTTGATTAAGTTTGATTTTTATGCTATGCGAATTGATCATTGATTTATTTTGTATTTCTTCATTCTTTTTGTTTCCTATGTACTACACCTAATACAAGCCAGATGTAATTAAAGGAGACATGGATTCAATTTGATCAGAAGTACAGAAGTTCTATTCCTATTTGGTAATCTTTCTACCAGACTTTCTGTATTTTGTATTAAATTAGAGATTTATATTTGTGCAATATGACAAATTTGGCATAGATGGATAGCTATTTATGTTTCTACACCTTGATTAATACATTAGATTTGACAATATTTAGCTAAATTTTTAACTTAGCATGGCATATATCATTGCATGCTCATAAGGAAGACATCCACTTTAATTTGTGATTATTACATAGAGCATGCTTAATGTTCAGGGCCATGTAGATAAAAACAAGTGCATGACTTGTTCAAGTAATAATACCCCATGTTGTGCAAACACCGCAAGACATGTCATGTGACCTATAGGTATTTGGTGGGGGCATCAAGATATTTTTGATGGTCTTTGTATCCATACAATTGCTACCATGGTCTGCCAGACTGCCCCATACCGGCGTACTGTATTGTACTGAGAGAAAACTAATACGAAACTTAACTTTAAGTTGGTACAAACCTCGTACAACCCTATACTGAGACGTACCGACTTGTACCGAGGCGTACCGAGATAAAAATTGAGAAACATGGCTAGAGCTATTTCGGTATAGGGGTATACTGTATCGTACTGAACCAAACTGATAAGATACCAATACGGTATCCGATACCAAGATTGTGGACCTTATGTTCTACATAGAACTTTCTTCTTTTTATGTACCTCTAAAGGTTTAGTTAGCTAATCAAATGCTAGACCTTTGTTAGATTTTTATTTCCCCCCGAAAGAGGGACTGTGAGTTCACTTTTTTTGATTATTGACGTTGTTGTTTTTTAAATCCCCCTGCTTCTTTTTAATCCTTAAACTACTTTTCCAATTTCTTATCCTTGAGTTCAAAATCATATTTTCATTCATATATTTTTGATGTGGCTAACTGACTTGTTAGGATCCATCCTGCATTATTAGCAGCTCATCGGCCTTGTTAAAAGCATTGAACTCCAGCCTCCAACATCCAACAAAGACAAAGATGATGAGTTAGTATCTTCATCCAAATATATCAAATAGCGCACATTAAAAAAGGACCATAAACACAAATGAGAATGTTCTTATTACTATTTACAATGCCAAAGATTGAGGTGATCAAATGGAGAAACTACCAATAGGCAGGTGGTAATAGGTAGGATCCAGAAGAAACACATCATACATTCAATCAAGGTTTAAACCAAGTATTTTAGAGTATCAGCAGTCCATGAGTGGGCTCTCATGAAATAGTCATGGTGAGAGCAACCTTTATAACTTAACAAATAGTTCAGAGTATCAGTTTTCCACCATTTAAGATTCTACTTTCCAGAGGCTATGGGCATCATCTATGGTGATGTCACATGACATCATATGTTAATGGTGTAGCAATCAACATAAAGAAGAATTTGACAAAAACTCTTAAGAATATGAGGAGCCCATGTCAGCTTACAAATAGCATGATGATAGTGGTAACAAGAGCTATGACAACTATATTGAACGTCCGCATGATTTTCAGTGTAAGAACTATAATCTCACCCTAATTGATGTTGTATTTCTTGGCATATCGATCATAATCTTACTTTAGTTTGTTAATCTACTATGAGTTGATGGTGGCATTGCAACTAGAAGAGAGGAAGATCCCAAGTTTTGGCACATTATATAGCATGACTTTCCTCAGTCATTTCCATCTGTCATTCCAGTTTATTGCCCCATGATAGGACTTGTTATCTTAGGTCAGAGTAAGTATGTAATGAAAATGTGATTGTGGAGAGTAGTCAATTGAAGACTGCTGATAGGATCAGATGCTTGATGTTTACACAAGGCATACATGGTTACTATCATGCATTACCAAAATCATATCCAATACTAATGGATGAAGACAATGGATCTGTTCCACTCATCTAGCCCCACATAACTTGCACTACTGGGTAAGTGTCCAGCATGCATGTTAATGAGCTTACTACAGATGTTGGTAGGGGGTTGACTCCCAATTAATTTGCCATGATGAAGAATGGTAGAACACTTTCAGCAGGTGCTGTCATTGGACACATAACACATTGAACAAAAAAGGCAATTTCAAGGCTTAAAATGTGATTAAAGCATTTAGATAGCTGACTGTAATAGGATCATTTAAGAATGATATGTCTTTCCACGTGGTGGCTTTCTTTTCTTTGCTGATTGAGTTTCAACTTTTGTTCCAGAGTATAAAAGCCCGACTGATAACTACTATTTGACAGGGAAGCAACCAGCTATAAATTCAGCATGAGTTAACAACATACACTAATGACACCCACCATGTTGGCCATATGTTTTCTGAATGCTTCTCTGTTTGTTGGCTTAAACAATTCTGCATTACTGGATGCCAGCAAAAATGAGCAGCGCAAGACATCCTGAGAGGAGTCAACAAGTGGTAATTCAAATTTCACAACTGAAATGTAAGAACTGTCAGAATCACAATTGTAGCATCAATAAAGACCACTTGATGCAATTGGGATGCATAATTCACCATAAGGTCTGCCTCTGCACATTCCAGATCAGAGTTATGGCATTTTGGTAGATACTAATGCATGTTCATTACTAATGCAACCACTTAAAGAGGGATGGAAATGTAAATGGTGTAAAAGCCTATTAAACTAGTTAGCAGTTGCTTTTGATAAGAAGGTTGTTTAATATTTCCAATAGTAGCTTTCCCTCTTTAGAGCAAGTTAACATGCAAGGTTTATTAATTAGTAAAATCATATTTGGAAATTTGTGAAGGTTAACCTTGGAGTTGTTCATATGATGTAGGGCTCATGGTTTCAACTGAATGCAGAGGGAGAGCAAGAATAGTGATGAAACGGGTATGCTTAAGGAAGTTGTTGACGTACTGTGTTACCTGGACACTTCCAGTTCCAAGAATCTGTCTAATACATATCCAAATTAGATATGCATCAGATACTTGAATACTCATCTAATTCTTTGCTTGCATCTTTTAGAGATGGGTGGACAGGTGCTCTCTTGCAACGAGGATTTCAACAGGCTATTGTGGCTTCCGCATTGAACTCTTGTTCTATTTTTAGACTGGTGAAGGATGAAGATATAAAATGCCTTTGTCAAGTATCTTTTTTCTTATATCCTTATGCTAATTGGGAAGTATTGATGAGAAACTTGTATATTGAAAAATATTAACAAAGAATATTTTTTAATGCTCTTCATATATGATTTTAGGAAAATAATGCATAATTTAGTTGAAGCTGTTCTCTTTTACATATTTGTATCAGATGTGTCTGAATCCAATTCTCATGTTCGTGTCCATGCAATACTGGACTTACATTGTTTTTAATTATGTCCTTTTTTCTCCATTACATTGTTTATAATTATCTCCTTTTTTTCTCAATTACATTGTTTTTAATTATTTCCTTTTTTCTCAATTAGGGTTTCTCTCCATGAGTTAATTATGTTCAACTTCTAGGCACAAACTAAGTCCTCATATGAAGCTAAGGCTAGCAAAGATGTCTGATATTTTGATCCTCTCTGAAATTTGATATAGCATTGCTGGTATATATTTTTTTTTTTTGAGAATCAAAAAAATTATACAATCCGTTGGTGATCGGGGTTTGCATTGCTGCTATATTCCTTATCTACCAAAATATGTGAATGGAGAAGAAACACAATATCTAATATGCAACAAAAGCTAGCTTGAAAGCAACTTAAGATAAGCCTTCAAAAGCATCCAAGGAACCAAGTGACCTGTTTCAGGTCCTTTCACCCCTGTATCAGAGCATTATACTTTTGTTGGCTCTTCCTTTAATTTTTAACTACTTTATAGGCTCTTTCATTTTCAGTTATCTGCCAAGATACTGATGTTCGCTTGCTTAAATTGTAGTTATGCGTTCTTGTCATGTGAGCTCTTGGAGGAAGGTTCGATCATGAGATTGGAAACATCAATGTTCTTTATTTGTTCTCAGATATGCGGATTGTCCTTCTATCTGTTGATTGCCTAATCCTACTTCTTCCAAGGACGCATAGGCATGAAATCCATATCCAGTCATCAGTTGAAGGCCCATACTGTGGACTGGTTCTTATTGGAAAACCATCTGCTAGAAGCACAACAACTAGCCTGCAATGGAATCTAAGTACGACACAAACTCATTATGTGATTTGTATTATGTACTTCGAATCAATGGCAGTGGTAGGAGCGGCAGCATGATGTGAGACTATATCTCCCTTCCATGACATGTAGTTTGCTGCTATGCATGATATGCTCAAACCATTGGTAGATATGCTAGATAGTGGTATATGGGGTCTGGCCGCTGCATAATCTCATTTTGTGGATGATAAGCCGGTATCGATACCAAAGAAAGTTGTCTGTCATCAATGCTTGTTTCTTATGATACTTGCAGGAACATTTGCTGTGATCTCTTTGTGGGGCATCACTCTGCTGCTACATCTGAAACAGGATTGCATGTTTTTTGTTGCTGTAATGTGATGGGGCTTTCAAGCTGTGGAAATGGCTTAAATACTTCTAAAAACAAATTAGCGTCACTGCACGGAATCAGTGTTAAGAAAATGTAGTTTGAAATTCCTTTTTTGACCCTTGTTCCATCAGTGTCAAGTTTTCACATTCTGTCTGGCTTGACATGTTCCTTAACTTGGTTATTTCCAGCTGACTTGGGGATGAGATTCGGAGGCTTGATAAGTACATCAAATATTGCATGCGAGGAGAAGGTAACGGTCTGCTCTGATGCAGATCTTTGGACAATTTTGATCTGCAAGCTGATCTGAAGGGCTTGCTTCCTTAAAGAGGTCAGAAGGCATTTTGTCAGAGGTTGAAATGACACCAATTGTATTAGAAAAACAGTTTGTTCGACTCTTTTCTTTGCTGATATCAATTTTTTATATTTTTAAGTAGGATTTGCATTGGTCGGATGATTTTGTAGCTCCCACCTAGAGAGAAGGTTGAGGCTGGACCTCTCTCTCTGATCTCATTGTGGATTCTCATGATGTGGTGGCCTAATAGGTGGTGCAGTCCAGTGGGGTTTGAACATATCATGGCTTTAGATCATTCTGCAAAATTTCTGCAAATTTATGACCCCGGTGCCGGTGGTCGTCGGCGATAAAAAGACATGATCCTGTCACTAACTGGATGACAGGAAAATAGCTTGGATTTGAAATTATATGAATCATTTTGGATCGGTGATATGATGGGGTACATGTTGCTAATCATTGCTAATCATTTTGTCCAGATGCTGCGTCAACAGACCAAGGCTTAGATCTCTCTCTCTGTCCCCCCTTCCTTTTTTTGGGGGGGAGAGGAAGGCTTAGATCTCTTTCGTCTATGATTGTGATCGTTGGGTCTGGACTAGGGATGGACCCAATGGGCAAAAAAATAGGCGGAGTCTATATACATATTTTTAGGCTTAATCCTTTGATTGCTGCATTTGAGAAACGGTAGGGACTCAGAGAAGCTTTGGCACATTCGGCACCGCTCTAAGTAAAAGATTTTCTTATGAAGATTATCACCAACAAATCAATAATAATTGTATTATATTAGAAATAAATTATTAGTTGTATATGAATCGGTCCAATCAGAAAGCAATACATATAATAATATTTTTTTTCTCCTCTAATGAATTTATTAGCAAATTATTATTAGTCATGTTGCTTTTTGATTGAATTGATTTACAATAAATTAGGTCAAATTAATAATTTTCTAATATTAGCCTTTGGCTCAACTAAATATATTATTAGAAAAATTATTACTGTTACTATTATTATTATTATTATTATTATTATTATTATTATTATTATTATTGTGATTATTATTGATATTTTATATATATATACATACATACATACATACATATATATCTATGTGTGTGTGTGTATATATATATACACACACACACACATACATATATATATATATATATACACACACATATACACATACATAT
>JAOXJJ010000838.1:71169-105502 GCA_025769935.1 Phoenix roebelenii
CACACATATACACATACATATATATATATATGTATATACATATACACATACATATATGTATACATAGATCTAGATCTATACATATACATATACATACATATATATGTGTGTGTATGTATATATATATATGTGTATATATATGTATCTATCTATACATACATATGTATGTATGTATGTATCTATACATACATATATACATACACATATACATATACGTATACATATACATACATATACATACATACATACATACATATATACATACATATGCATATCTATATACATATATACATACATATATATATACATATACATATCTATATACATATACATATATATCTGTATATATACATATGTATATATATATTTGTATATGTATATATATATATATAAATATGTATGTATATATCTATATATATATACATATGTATGTATACATAGATACATACATATGTATACATAGATACATACATATGTACATACATACATACATATGTACATATGTACATACATACACACGTATACATACATCATTACGTATACATACATGTATATAAGGGCATTTGTGTCGAGGAAGTCTGGTTGAGGACGAAGATTGGGGAACTCAATATCTTTCCACGGAGGGAAGCCTTGTTTTGGCGCCAAACCATCAGTACAAGAGATCGAGAGCCTAGGGTTTTACCCGAGCCCCTAAAATCTCCGAGCCTCGTTACCAATTTCCTCTCCGTAATCACTCTCGCTTCCTACGATCTCCCATCCAGACCTCGATCCTGTCCGTACCCGCCTCGCGACCTCCTCCCCTGTTCCGACCCGGAAAAGTTTGATCTTTTCGAATCCTTTAGGGTTTATGCGTTTGGTTTTAGATCTCCATGTTAACTGCTCTTTAATCCTCATCGTCTCGTCGTACTTTTCTCGATTCGATGTAGTGAACTAAATTGATTTGATTTTTTTTTTCTTTTACCGAAGTAGTAGGTGAGCATGTGAAGTGAGATGGGAGGAGAAGGTGGTTCACCGGTTATTAAGGCCATCAATAAGGCGGTGGTTCACAGGATTTGTTCGGGTCAAGTGATTTTGGATCTTTCGTCTGCGGTCAAGGAGTTGGTGGAGAACAGTTTGGATGCCAGTGCGACCAGCATCGAGATAAGTCTCAAGGAATATGGTGAAGAGCATTTCAAAGTTATAGATAATGGCTGTGGCATCTCACCCAGTAATTTTCAGGTATCAGGCAATTTTATACGAGTTATAAGCAGTAAATTATACTCTCTAGTTCATCAAATGGTTACTATTTGATATATGCCCCCCCCCTCCTCCTATCTTGTTGAGATTATAATTGGTGATAGCTCAAGGTTAAAAATGCTGCCTAAGGGTGAATGGGTATCCTTTCAACCTCAATGTAGATTCTATAGAGTAATCAGTAGAATCATGGGCACCCAATAAGAGAAGTAGATGAAGCTGCTTTCCATTTTTGACCGCCTTCAAAGTCTCATTTTTCACACTTCCAAGAAGAAGTAAGCTGCATTTTTATGAGAGATGCCCAGAAATTTCTTGATGTCAACCTTGATTTAATACCTATAGATGCGAATCCAAATAAGTTGTGGGAACAAAGAAAGTCTTCTTTATTCCATTGTTTGGCAATAAAAAGAAAATCCAAGGAGAGAATATTAAGAAAAAAGTAAGGAGCCAAAGTTTTCTCTGCAGAAGTAAAGGTCCTCCCCACTGCTTTTCTAATAGGCACCAATTAGGGAACAAAATAATAACCAGCCACAGGATAACAAGAACTTGGGGTATATGCTAACTGCCTTTTCTACAATTTTCTCTTCAACAAAGAATGAGAAATTCTTAATTTTCTTCTGTCCTGCTATTTTTTTTCCTTTTCGCTTTCTCAGCAATGGCAGAACCTTAATGCTTTCAATACCAGTTACATAAGTTTTTGGTTTGGAAGATTACTTGCAGGCACTTTCTTCAACTAGTGGAATTCGTGGTCCCTAGTCAAAGGGAGTAGTTTAGTGCACAAATTTGCTGAAATCATGAACAAGTTACATAGTAAAATGGTGATTGCAAGAATGATTAAGATCTAAGAAAAGGAAGCTCAAACCAATGTCGGCGGAACTAGGACCAGGCACTGTACTAGTTGCCCGGCGGGACGAGTTGGTACAGATCTGCGTTGTGTCGTACCGAGCCCATATCGGGCCCGGCCCGTACCGTGTCGGGTCTGTACCGGCACAGTAGAGGACGGGAGAGAGAGAAAAAGAGAGAGAGAAGGGGAAGAGAGGGAGAGAGGCCGACGGAGAGACAGCGGAGAGCCATCGAAGGCTGGCGACCCGGGCAGGAGGCAGAGGAAACCTCCGCGGAACAGGAGACCCGCCCTGTTTTTCGGCCGTGGAGCCTAGAGGAACGTCCTTCGTGCGGCTCGCAGGCCTCCACCTCCCTCTCTCTTCCTTCCTCCCCTACTCGCTCTCTTTTTTTCTCTCTTTCCTTCTCCTTCTCCCTCTCCAGCAATGGATTTCGTTTTCGTTGCCGGTTAGCCGCCGAGGCGGCTCGGAAAGGCCGGAACCGTCTGATTCAGGTCGGTTCTGCCGACCCTGGCTTAAACAAATCTTGAATTAACAAATTTTACTTCATGAATTATCAATTTGTGGATCTATTTTATGTGCTAAATTAAAGAGTCGGGAACAATATCTTGTTTTGAACCATGATTTGAAGTGCTAGCCCATGCTAGTCCGTGCAAGTTGGCATATACTATGCTGGGCGAGTATGATGAGACCTCCAGCCCGCCGAGCCAAATCCATGATGGCTCAACCGAGGCCATCCTCGGCCAAGGCCAAGGATCGGGCCAACTCCACTGCATGGAGGCTTGCCCAAGCCTTGGCCAACCAAGTCAGAAGAAAGCACTCGGGCTAAGCCTATCTGCATCAGACCACAACAGGTTAAGCCCGACCGCATTAGCGTGCGCCCAACTAAACCCAATAAAAGGGGGCCACACACTAGCAAGCACAAAGGACCTATGCGCGCCCAAGTGGCACGCCACCTAACTCTCGGCCAGCCCATGCCCAGCAAAAGACCAAGTCAACAGCAAGCCAAGCCAAATGGCAATCATCCAAAGGCCACAAACGTGGGAGCATAAAGGAAAAAGCCCCCCATATCGGCAATGCAAACATCAGCAATCCATGGAGGAGTCCTAGGACTTTTTCAAGGCCATCCGATCTGGGAGAGCAAGGGCCCAGATTCAATGGGCCAAAGATCAGCACCTCATGTGCGTGTGCCAAGTCACCAATCCGCGCACATGAGAAAATACAAACAAGGGAGGATCAACAAGGCACCAACCAAAGGCAAGTACAAAATAAGAAAGGAGATCTTCATGCGGCTAAAAGAAGTGCAACCGATGGAGAATCCCCCATGCGTGTGACAAGTCAGTAATCCATGGCCAAAGAGGACATTAGCCGGACACTTGTCAAAGGATGAACGAATCACTCGCTTCGGCCAACCAAGCGCGCGCCCAAAGGATCCAGCCTTCCACCTTTGCAACTTTAGTATGTGACCCGCATGGGAGAAATTTGAATTTAAATTCTTCATGCGGCCGATTAGGAAGTCTTTTGAATTTTAAATTATTCCGCCAATAAGCCATATATGGCATATGAGTCTTAGGTCTATATAAGGGAGTCTTAGGCCTCTTGTGAGAAATATCTTTGATCAATTATCATTTAACTCTTTTGAGTTGTAAGTCCCTTAGGGAGTCGGCCGCAAGGCTTGGGCTAGAGTAGGATAAATGAATCCTCTCTAGATTGTATTAGGCTAGTATGGACCCTTTCCATCCTTACTAGAGTTCTTGTTACCTTCATTGTTTTTTGGAATTCGAAGCCACATCCTTTTCTTCTATCCGAGTTCATTGCATGGTGTGTATTTCTGTGGAGTGCTAGCATAGGATTCTAGACGAATAGGCGAGAGTTCCAAGCAGCAGGAGATAGTCGCATTACCTGCCCAAAGACGGACCCACGACCACCATCCCATCTCAATGAAAGCACCAATGTTGGCTTGTGAGGCGTTGCAATCCTAAACCCCGCGTCGAGGGCGTTGCGGTCCCAAACCCTGCGCCAAGGATCCGCCGAGGGAGATGGGATGGTGGTTGTGGGACCGACTTTGGGCGAGTAACGCAACTATCTCTTGCTGCTTGGAACTCTCGCCTATTCGCCTAGAATCCTATTCTAGTGCTCGGCAGAAAGACACACCATGCAATGAACTTGGATGGAAGAAAAGGATGTGGCTTCGAATTCCAAAAAACAACGAAGGTAACAAGAATTCTAGTAAGGATGAAAAGGGTCCATACTAGCCTAATACAATCTAGAGAGGCTTGATTTATCCTACTCTAGCCCATGCCTTGCGGCCGACTCCCTAAGGAACTTACAACTCAAAAGAGCTAAATGATAATTGATCAAAGATTTTCCTCACAAGAGGCCTAAGACTTTCTTCTATAGACCTAAGACTCATGTGCGACATATGGCTTATTGGCGGGATAATTTGAAATTCAAAAGACTTCCTAATCGGTCGCATGGAGAATTTAAATTCAAACTTCTCCCATGCGGGTCACATGCTGAAGTTGCAAAGGTGGAAGGCTGGATCCTTTGGGCGCGCACTTGGTTGGCCGAAGCGAGTGATCCGTTCATCCTTTGACAAGTGTTTGACTGATGTCCTCTTTGGCCATGGATTGCTGACTTGTCATGCGCATGGGGGATTCTCCATCGGTTGCACTTGCTTTTTGGCCGCATGAAGATCTCCTTTCTTATATTGCACTTGCCTTTGGTTGGCACCTTGCTGATCCTGCCTTGTTTGTATGTTCTCATGTGTGCGGATTGGTGACTTGGTGCACGCACATGAGGTGCCGATCTTTGGCTCGCTGAATCTGGCCCTTGCTCTCCCGGATCAGATGGCCATGGAAGAGTCCTAGGACTCCACGGATTGATGATGTTTGCATTTCTGGAATGGGGGGCTTTTCCCTTTATGCTCCCACGCTTGTGGCCTTTGGATGATTGCCACTTGGCTTGGCTTGCTGTTGACTTGGTCTTCTGCTGGGCATGAGCTGGTCGAGAGCTAGGTGGCGTGCCACTTGGGCATGCATGGGTCCTTTGTGCTTGCTGGTGCGTGGCACCTTTGATTAGGTTTAGCTGGGCGCATGCTAATGCGGTCGGGCTTAGCCTGTTGTGGTCTGATGTGGATAGGCTTAGCCTGAGCGCTTTCTTCTGACTTGGTTGGTCGGGGCCGGGCAAGCCTCATGCAGTGGAGTTGGCCCGATCCTTGGCTTTGACCGAGGTTGGCCTCGGTTGAGCCATCATGGATTTGGCTCGGCGGGCTGGGGGTCTCATCAGAGTACTGATACCGGACTGTGTGAACAAAACACTTATTAGGTTCTTCGTTTTTTTAATTTTTTAAACTAGAAAAGGCTTTAACTTTTATTTTATTTCAACTGCTGGGTGACATGCCCTGTCAGCGATCCATCAATCCTTTCTTGGAACAAAAAAGGAAACCAAGACCATGGCTATTTATAAGTCACAATTTAAGAAGAGCGAAGTGGAGTTTTAAATTAGTTGAATGTCATGTTAGGTCAAAATGTATTTAGGAATCTTGGTCTTCCTAGTCTAGTTCTTTTCCAAATAGTAGGAATTTTTTGTTGTAGTCTTCTCATTCCTGTGCCTACAATTACTTTGTGCACTAATTCTCCAATATGGAAACTATCTGGGAAATGCCTTTTTGTTCTTCTAATGGTTTCACATGCATTTTGAGGATGTCTTACATATTCGTTTATCTATAAATGCTTCATACTTCTCGAATGTTATGCATTTTGGCCACTGCTCCCTCATGTTTTCTTTCTCTGCAAAATAAGCTGTTATGCTTTTATTAATAATACAGCATTATAATTCTTCTTGCACTTCTAGTAATTTCTTTGGTTGTGTTGGCAATAACTATTCTCTTGACTTGCTGCAGGCCCTTGCTCTTAAGCATCATACTTCCAAAATAGCAGATTTTTCTGATCTTCACACTTTAACAACATTTGGCTTCAGAGGAGAGGCACTAAGTTCCCTTTGTGCATTGGGGAAGTTGACTGTGGAAACAAGAACAAAAAATGAGCCGGTTGGCACACATTTGACATTTGATCATTCAGGTTTAGTAACAAATGAAAGGAAAACTGCACGGCAAGTTGGCACCACTGTGATTGTTGAGAAATTATTCTCCACTTTGCCCGTGCGAAGTAAGGAATTTAGTCGCAACATTCGGCGAGAATATGGAAAGCTTGTTTCTTTATTAAATGTGAGACAGCCTTTCTCCACACTACTATAGGAATCATTTCACTTGTTATTTCATGAATTATATTTGTCAGTTTTGTAATTCCTCACTTAGTCTAAACTTTCAAGTCTCAACCCATTGTACTTGGTTAACTATTACATGCCATTATGTTCTCAGGATCTTCTTCTTGGGTGGTTGTCTATTGTCTTATGTATTGCTTTCCCTGGTGGTTACTCTCCTTGCTGATATTTTCAGTATCATTCATTTATGCATATGCATATGCCCTAATTTCTACTTTCTTTTTTTTTTTTTCAAAAAAAAGATCGTCGTTAATGCCTTCTCCGAAGTAATTAATTGGATCTAATTTTTTTCTTCATGCTTGATCAGGCATATGCTATAATTGCTAAAGGAGTCCGATTACTTTGCACAAACTCGACTAGCAAAAGTTCAAAATCTGTGGTGCTAAAAACTCAAGGAAGCAGTTCAATAAAGGATAATATCATAACTGTCTTTGGTTTAAACACCTTCCAATGCTTAGCGCCTTTGAGTTTATGCATATCTGAAGGCTGCACCATCGAGGGCTTTCTTTCCAAGCCAGGATGTGGTAGTGGTCGTAATTTGGGAGACAGGCAGTTTTTTTATGTAAATGGGAGACCTGTTGATATGCCAAAGATCAGCAAACTTGTCAATGAATTATATAGACTCTCAAATGCCAAGCAATATCCCATTGCAATCTTGAATTTTATTGTACCAACTACATCTTATGATGTTAATGTAACTCCTGATAAGAGGAAAATTTTCTTTTCTGATGAGGACTCCCTTATGCTTTCTTTACGAGCAGCTATTGAAAGGATATATTCTCCTCATCAGTGCAGTTATTCTACCAACAACATTAGGGAGCGCGAGAAAGAGGCAGATATCATTGACTTGGATGTTCATCATAATGATGAGGAGCCCTTGGCAACACCTGAATCTCCTAAAGGTGGTGGGCTACTGGAAATCTCATCTTCTCAAGAATTGGTTGTGGATGATTACTCACCAAAGACACCGCAAGTGCAGAGTCAGGATTTCCATGAGAAACTGGTAACTGTTCAAGGTGACAGAAGCTCTCAACAAAAGGAATTGACTCTTAATGCGTGTGAGATCAACAAATCTGAAAGTCTTTCTGCCTACCAGTATAAGCAATCTAGTAGCTCTGCCAAATCAACTGCGAAAATTGATGGGAAGAGTGCAAATCACCCAAGATTAATGAAGAAAGACAAAGTTTCTCATTCAAATCTTGTACAATCTTCACTTACAAACTTTGTGACTCCAAGTAAGAGGAAGCATGAAAATAAATGCAGTGTGTTGTCTGAAATGCCCGTTCTGAGAAATGATAATATTTCTTGTCAAGTCAGAAAAATAAGTTCAGAAATGCATGCTTCAGTCTCAAGATCCCTTACATGTAATGATCAAGGGGATAATTCTCCTGAAGCCAGCACAGAAACATTAGAGGAGCACCATGTATCATTGAATATCTCTAACAGAAAGGAGATTTCCCTTTCTGGTAAATATGACATGCGTGATGGAGGATCTAGTGGGGTATGTAAATTTTTTTTTTAATTCTTCATTCACCTTTGCTAGATAGTCATTCATTTTATGTTGTAAATTGCTTTCATCAGCATAGACTAGTAATGTAGTTGAAGCGGCTCCTAGTCCTACTGCATTGTGCTTTCCTTGGTAAGCTGTACTCAGAGGATTAGTTTGTTGTCATTATTGAGCCACATTTTGAAACTTATTATTGGTTAGGAGTCTTCAAATAATCACATCCTGCAGTGTATTTTCATAATGCCAAGGTTGAAGCAGGGTTTTAAATATTGAACCGTATTAGGCAATACTGGGCGTACTGCAAGGTCCATCGGTTTTAAATATTACGCCCGCACGGTTCGCACCAGGTACTGCTCGGTTCCGGCACCGGAATCGTTTTCCACCGTCGCATCGTACTGGTTAGGGACCGGACCGGTCTGGTAACAACCTAATAGGATACCAATATCATAATGAAGGCTTGATGTTTTCTATACAGTCATATGGTACTATTTTCTTTGACGATTCCAAAAATATACCATGTGTCAACATAGGAGCATATTATACTAATAAGGGACTAGTATGGGGCTATATACCACAATTCAAAGCATTAGTTGAAACCTGAAAGTATTTTCTAAGCATACTCTTCAACACATCTACACTGTATTTGCTAATTATTGCATGTGTGTAATGAGATTTTATGCAGGCTCTTGCCAACAATGCATTGGGAACCTACTCTTCTTAATATTAGACCTTCAATTGCGCCTTCTTGACTTTTTTGGTATTGAGCTGCTTATAGTTCGCTCTCTCGGTACCGGACCCTGTATTGGTGTCATCCTATTATAGTGTTGGTACGCGGTACAGTACAAGACGACAAAACATGTCGAGTGTCGGTATGGTATGAGACAATATACCAATTCGATATCGATATGGTACGGTACTAACCAGTACAGCAAACTTTGGAGCTGTTTGCATACCCTACTTGATAACTTTTTATGGGCGTTCTTATCTATTTGACGATCTTTTAACTTCATTGCATATGAGATGGTGAGCCTATTTGTTAATGCTCCTCCATATGTTCTTAATGTGGCTATCCTGCTATTTTTTTATATTTTAGATTTTGCTAATACACTACATACCACATGGACCCACAGAGTTCAAACTTTGGGTATTTGGGGCATGCTAGGTACCACCAATACTGCACTAGTTACACGAGAGACGCCTGATAGAGACTAAGTCCTCAACCTTTATTTGAAACTTGAAAGTATGCTAAAGGCATATAATGACACAATAGCACAACTCATTTGAGGTTTGATTGCTTTGTGGTGATAAGTGGATGCATTTTCAACATTCAAATAAGAATTTTAATGATACTAAATAAATACAATATCTTAAAAACATATTAAAGATGAAACATTGTTGGTCAGTAGCAAGTCCTGAATTAACAATTTTTTTTTGCTTTGGCTGGTTCATCATACAATGCGTGTATAAATACACCCAATAAAATCAGAAAATACAAGCTCATGGAGTGCTCGAGGCAACTTTATCTCTCCTGACCACAAGGTATGCCCTGAATGGTTAGCCACATAAGCAGCCATCCAGTCGACAGCCCCATTGGCCTCTCTAAATACATGCTTGGCCTGAAAGGCCATACCCTGCCTTGTCATCATCCAGATGTTCCGGAGCAAAGGGTGGTTCGAGCTCACATCCCTCGGACCCTCCTGGATCCATCTGATCACCGTGGCCAAGTCGCCCTTCAAGATTATCGAGCTGGCCTGTAGCACGTGCCTCACATGTCGAAGGTCTGCCCAGGCAGCCCTCAACTCCGCCCCGGGGACCGAAGTATCGAATAATTAGCAGCCGCCCACTGCCACCATCCTGAAGTACGGATCTCGTATGACAAAATTCGCACCTCTCCTCGTACCTCAATCCAAAATAGATATGTTGAAGTTGACCTTAAGGAAGCTCAGGGATGGAGGCTCCCAGGTGAAGAACACCATCTGAGGTGTTGCCTGAGCAGAAGGGGAACCCCAGGTGTCCCGAGCTATCAAAGGTCCATCAGAAGAGAACGGATGACTGATCTCCGTCGTCTGCACTTGGGCATACTCTACCACAAACCTCAATAACATTCTGCGCTCATCAAAGGTACGAGCGTTTCTTGTCAGCCAAATCTGATGAGCTGTGCAAGTCGCTCTAACGGCCTCCTGACGTGTCAGTGGACTATACGACTACTGGCGAGTCACCTGTAAGAGTTGCACTCTCTGACTCTAGGCCTCCCACGGCGTTCTTGCCTACTGCCACGTCAACCTTGCCCATGTACCCTGAAATAGCATGTGGTCCACCATTTCGTCAACACCACACCTCCCGCACTTGCGGAGAATTCTCAAACCACGTCTATTCAGCACCGCTCTCGTCGGCAAGCGATTCCAGATCACCTTCCATAAGAAGAGTGCCACCCTCGAGCGAAGCCTGAACCTTCAGATCTAAGTGCAGTCCGGCCCTGGCTCATTCTCCTGCTGGATAACTCGGGCGAGATCCTCCAACCTAACACTGGGCTTGCACGAGGTACCCCAAACCCGGATGTCCCATCCCGCACAGGACGGGACCGAAAGGGACCGGTTCCTCTCGGCAAGATGCACCCCAAACAACTGTCGTAGCCTGGTTTCGTCCCACTCTGTCCCTCCTGGTACTAGGAGGTCATACACCTGCAGTCCCTCTGCTGCTGCAGCATCAACCGTGGTCGGCTAGCGCCTCAAGGAAAGAGCATCCATCCACGAGTCACTGGCCACATCGATGCTCCGCCCATCACTTATCAACCACTTGGTGTTCGCCGAAGCGGTTGACAGGTACCTCCCAATCTTCTGCCACAAGAAAGAAACTCTGCGACCACTCAGTGCCATCCCCTCCGAGCCCCACGACCATATTTGGATGCCATCACCTAGCTCCAAAGCTCCCACGGCTCCAACATAAACTGAATTGCATGATGAGCAATGAAAGCCTCACACCTTTCTAGAAGAAATTGCACCCCCAGATCACCCTCTCTGAGAGAGAGGAAGCAGACGCTCTCCCAGGCCACTAGGTGCACCCCATGGCCCCCTCTGTATGACCCCCATGGGAAGCTCTGAAGAAGCTGCTCTATCCTCATTAGAATCATCTTTGGTACCACAGTGTTGGCCATAAGATAGATTGGCATGGATCTCAGCACTAATCCGACCAGTGTCAACCACCCTCCAACGTGCTGTAGCAAACTAGAACACTTTGCCACATGTAGTCTCTTGCTTGAGATGAAAACTTCCAGATAACTCCAGGCATGGTCTACCGTACCGATCCATACCGGTCCGGCCTGAGACCAGTACCGGATCAGCATGGAATCCGGTACCGGTAGCTTATCGTTGAAGAACCGATATGGAACCAGTACGGACCGGTACAGGCCGGTACGAAACCGGTATAGGACCGGTACGTACCGGTCCGGGACGCCATCGGTACGCCGATTGGTACCGGTACGGCGAACCTTGGCTCCAGATCCCCTCCTGCTCTGGCATCTCCAGTATCCTTCGGATCTTCTGTCTGACTTTGCTCTGCATGCTAGGGCTGAAATAAATTGTTGACTTCTGGAAGTTCACCCTCTGCCCAGATGCCGCGCAGTAATCTGCTAATATCCTACTAAGGATCTGTGCATCAGAAGCCCGCACCCTGGCGAAAAGAAGACAGTCATTAGCGAAAAATAAATGGGACATGGGTCGAACTCCTGGAGCTGGAACATAGGCTTCCAGCTCCCGACTGGCACACGCAACCTGCAAAGCACGGGACAAAGCATCAGAACAAATAATAAATAAGTACGGAGATAAAGGACATCCCTGTCGAAGCCCCATGGTGGACTCGAAGAAAGATAACGGTGTGCCATTGACCAAGATAGAGAACTTAGGCCCTCGGACACACCCTAAAATCCATCCAATCCGTATCCTATGGAAACCAAAGCGCTCTCCAGCGCTTGCTTCAAAAAACTCCACCTGATTCTGTCGTAAGCTCTCTTCATGTCCAGCTTGACTGCCATCAGGCTTCGCCTCTTCGGTGCCCGCTGAAAATCCCACATCATTTTCTGGGCCAACATGACGTTGTGAGAAATGTTTCTACTAGCCACAAAAGCCCCTTGCTCCTGGCTGATAATGTCGGGCAACAAGGGCTTCATCCTGCCCACCATTATCCTTGCCATCCTTGCTACAACTTTGTATAGGGTTGCCACAACTTGGGTATCAGTGTAATGAAGGTGGCCTTCCAGTCCTCGGGCATCGTTGCCCGAGCGAAGAAGCACAGAACAGCCTCCACTACTGCTCCCCGTATAATGCTCCAATATTTTTGAAAGAAAAGAGGGGGGAACCTGTCAGGTCCAAGGGCCTTATCCTCTGCTAGAGCTTAGACTGCCTCCTGCACCTCTTTTTCCGACACTGGCCGAACTAGGGTTGCATTATCATTGGCACCAATTCCAACATCTACCCTCGGGAGTTGGCCTACATCACCAGAGCCCCCGTCCTCCGTCCATCGGGAGCAGAAGTCAAGCAAGACCTGTCTGATGGCCGGCTCCCCCTCCACCTGCTGACCCGACCTATCTTGCAGGGAGTGGATCATGCTCCGCTGCTTCCTGATAATCGTCGATCGATGAAAAAACCTGGTATTGCGATCCCCCTCGCCTACCCACTGAATCCGAAACTTCTGTCGCAGCAATGAGTGGTGAGCGGCAAGGAGCCCCCGAAGGTCGACCATATCAGCCTTCGGGAACTAGCATTTTTTGATTTGTCTAACAAAAACTATGGAAAAGTTTAAGATAGATCGAGATATTCAGGAGAGAAAATAATAAGCCACTTGAACGAGAAAATAGCCAAGTAACTTCTTAGGTTTGACTATATTCATGTGTAGTTTGATTTGTAAATTTTGTGCAGTTTTGTGGCGTACTGAAGTATGGGCAGGTATCAGAAAATGCATACCGATCTTGATGAATATCAACATGCATATACTGTATAGTTTTGGCATGGTATACATCAAACCAAGATTCGTCATACCAATTTGTAGCGACCACATCGTACTGTACCACTAAGGTACCGTCATGGCACCTCTGTTCGGTAGATGAGTCAAAGTAGTCTGTATCGGTCCAAACTAAAGTTCGTTGTACTGATATTGGACCTCGTACTAGTGCCATTACTAATATAATATCGGTACGGTATGGTACGCGGTATGCCTGGCATACCGACACTCGGTACGCTACTGATATCGATACCGATACGAAACCGGTACGGTATGGTACGTTTAGTAACGTTCGGTTCGATACGGTACAGCATATCATGGTCCAAACTGAGTGAAACCACCCCGTACCGTTTGGTACCACCCAAAGCAGGGTGCATAGCATACCATATGGACCCATATTGCCCGATTTCAGATGGTACCATGATAAAAATAAGAAAAAGGGATCATAAGCTATCTTGATAAGAGGTGCATGTTGTACTATAATGGTTCCAAGATGCCGAACTGGTAATGTATGAGGACGGCACTCAATATTGAGATTGCGGACATTGTATCAGACCATATCAACTTTTATGCCCTTGCTGATAACTCATCAAAATACCAAGCTTCTTATTGACAGTAGAAGACAATACAGTTGAGATGGGAACTTGTAAATAATTTAATAGAAAATGGCATGAAGAACTAGCTGGTCCTCTATATGAATAAAGATGGCATGCATTGTCCAAGAGAAACTTTCATTCGTTTACTATAGCCACAAATAAAAGTCATGCTGTCACAATGTTCATGTATAATGGAATACGAAAGAAATAGAAACACAGCTTCAGTTCTGGTTGGATCATTTGTAAGTAAACTGTTCTATAGTATCTGCTACCTCCTCTGCTATATAAACCTAGAAAAGACTCAAGCCTGGTGACATTTCGTATCACTTCGCCAGAAAACCATGAAGCACTTAGGTTATACATCCTAGAGAACAAAACTCTAAAAGAAGTAGACTCCCTCCAAAAACTTAACACAAGTGCGAGAATGTGCCCTGAATCTCAGAGATCTCTTCATTGCCCAAGAATTGCAACAGAGCTCAGTTAATAACCCAATCCCCTTTGGTAAAGGCCTTCAAAGGCTCTTGGTTTAACCCCATATTGTAAAAAATTAAACCCCTGTACATGGCCTAAACTTTTCATCTCCATTTCTCTAGTAAGATTGCGTAAGTATTTCCTGTTTTCCTGGTAAATAGGCATTTGATCAAGAGAGGACTTATCTAATCTATTTCACTTAAAAGGAAAGCTAATTATTGTTTTCTGCTACTATTTTTTCCACTCTTTCACTAATTTCTTTGGAAATTGTAAATAAGAACTTTGGAATAGCATCATAGTAAGAAAATATATTTTAGGAGGATTTCTGCAGAAATTGGTGGAATGGCATGTGCACCATTTAGGACTTGTAAACATTACCGTTACTAGTTATCTCCTGTCATTTGCCATGTTTGGCATTTCTGGCTTTGCACAGGAATATTTATTGGCGGACTATTGGTCATGCTTATATAGATTTTCACAAAGGGTTAGATTGATATGTGAATATGACGTACCAACTAATGTACGATAATTTATAGTATATGAGAATCTTAGCATATGCGAGCCCAACCATTGTTACTCTAAATGCATTTCGAACCCATATGATTCAGAGTAGACTGCATTCTAGTTAACATTCATTTCTAAGTTAGGACAGTTTAGCAAAAATTTGGCATGAGATTGCACTTATCAACTAGCAAAAATAGACTCAATTTAGGGATGCTCTGAAGCAAACTTATTTATTTTGATCACTTCCTATATATTTTGCAGTGGTACTGTATCTTCTTTTTCTTTTTCTTCCATATTGGTAGCATAATTGTTTGTAAAGCTGCACTGAACGCAATGTTACAATCCCCAGCAGAATTCAGGATTACAGGATACTCCATTGCTTGCTCAGGCAAACTCTGAATCTTCACCTGACAAAGATTTGGAAATAAAGTCAGCAAACCTTTCAGGCTTTCCTTCAGAGCTTGAATCACAACACAAAATTAATGACACTTTAAAGCCTTGTTCCCTTATGACTACGTCTTCATATTTGCAATTTAATTTCAATGATCTTAGAAGAAGAAGGCAACAGAGGCTCTCAAGATTATGTTCAAACAATTCATCAGATGATGGAAAAAGGATTGCAGGGTAATTAAACAATCTATCCTTTACATTATATAGAGTTAGAAAACTACCTGTATCATCTTTATGTCCAACTATGACTTTTTTCCTATTGTATTTACTTGATTTGCCTTGCCGTAGGTGTTATACTGCTGCAACACTTGCGAATTCTCAACCAGAAAATGATGAGGGAAAAGCATGCTCTTTAGCGGCTGCTATTGTTGAGTTCGAGAGATTTTTCAGAAAAGAAGATTTTGGACGCATGGAGGTAGTCACATACACTCAGTCTTGACAATTGTTGTCATTAGACCATATCCTGCTTAGATGAATAACATGAGTGTTTATGATGACCACCATTCTAAGTTTTTGGGCATGGGAATCGGAATGGGCATGTTAATATAATGCTAATATTGCAAAATGCACTTCTGGAGTTGAGATTTGTTTAATATCACAAAAACTAGTTTTCATAAAAACCATTAAGGTGTTGTATACTTGTATGTGATACTTTTGCTATAAAATATAGCAATTCCTAGCATCTCTTATCTATCAATAAATGTTCTGACATGTTGGCTGGAGGACCTGTGATGTAGGGAGTTGAGAAGGGTCAGAGAGAAAACAAAACTTGTCACAGACTTCCCATGTCTTTAATTTATTGGGAGTTTATGAATTAGATTTTGTTATGGTATCCCATATTTTGGATAATTGTTAGACTCTCCTGCATGATCACTCTGACCTTAACAATGATATTTTAGTTTAATATTATTCATCCAGACTTCCCATCTTTATATAGCGTTCTGAAGCATCCATTTTTCTGAGTGAAAACCATTATTTGCTGGAATCTGGAGGAGGAATAGAGAAAAGAATGGCATGTTTTAGCATTGCTATAATAGATCAGCTCTTTTTAGGAAATTCAGGATTTCAGCTAGGGTAAGTTACATACGCTACTTCAACCAGCCAAATTATCAGTTGAGGTTTGGTTGCTCCAATTTGCTGAAATTGTATATTCGAACTAAAGCATCTAACAAACACTTAGGTCCTGTTTGGATGCTGGAAGGTCTTATCGACTGATAAGATATTCAAGCAGGGCATCAACTTTGAAATTACGACAGAAAGAAGATACTTGGAGGTGATTGGGGAGGCCAGAGGAGTAACTGATCCTATTTTTTAGAATTAGATAAATCACCTCATAGAAGTGATTAGTTATCCCAAAAGAACAGGGGTTGGTTAGCAACCACAGTAGCCCCTAAATCTTTCCACCATAGTGTCAGTCATGTTTTAAAAAGAGAAAGGCTCCGTTAGAAGATCTATCAGAGTGATAAGATCTTCTAACATCTGATCAGATCTTCCAACATCCGAATCAGCCCTTAATGACTTATATATCCATTTTTTTTTAAAAAAATTGGTGTTTACTGTTAGCTGATTGTTTATTTTAATTCTATTTTGGCAGCCCATCTTAATTACCTTAAAATGCTTGTTTGACTAATCAGACTCTGGGCATTTGTTATATATATATATATATATGGGTGGTTATACCCTTTTCTTTCTTTTGGAATGTTTAAGGGTGCAAGTATAGTTCCATAAAAAAGAAGAGGGTGTGACTATATGTTTTAATGCTTTTTCAGGTTATAAATGAACAAAAATTTTAAGCATTGTATATTGTGTTTGTATCCATTAATAATTTGCATTATATCACGTTCTTCAATCCAAGGTCTTGTGCACATTGACACTTGAAACATGCAGCATTTAAATGGACACTTCATAGGAAAGTGGAGATTGATGTAAAGCTTCAATTTTCCCCTTATCTCGACTATTTTGGATTGGTTTTTAGTGAAAGAACTGATATTTTAGGCTTTACTTATGATACTTCTCTAATACCATATGGATCCTTATTTATGCATCGCCATAGAGAATATATAATGCTAGACCAAAAATTATCAATAAAATAAAATTGTCAAGAAACTGAATCTTACAAGAAGATGCTCCTTTTTTTGGCACGCTTTATAAGTTTAATTATATCCTATGCCTCACCATATCCTTGGTAATGTTTTTGTCAGTTTGATGATGGTTAGAGCAATTAACTAATACAACATTAATACACGTTGACAGATGAACTCAAAATTAGGTAGTTATTTATTATGCTGGTGGCACCACAACTCAATATTTAAGAATTCAGATATGATGTGGATTAATACTTTTAACTGTGTGCCAGCATCTCATAAGTCCATAGAGAGGTGCAGCCCAAATAGAGTGACTTTTTGGACGACTATTAGAGAAATAGAGACTTGGAAACCAGTAAAATATTGGTTGCAGCTTGAAAACACATTGTGGGGGTCTAGGCAGTGATGTGGGAGTACCTAGGTCACTGTGGGTGTTTTTGGTCATTTTGATTTTTGAAGTGTTATGGTTAAATTCTTGCAAGTTCAGGGTTAATGTAAGCATATTTTGGAGAAAGGATTGAATAGATTCTGTTGCACACCTGTTGCATGTGGGTTGGCATGTGATGGTACTATCTATCAGATGGCAACATGTAGTATATGCTAGTCGCATGCCTGGCCATATGCAATGCTCATAATTAGAAGAATGGCTCTGTGCCAGGGAGAACAAATCATGAAGTAGGACAGTACGATACAGCATTATGGACCCAATTACCATGCCATAACTGGCCAGCATGATTTGTACAATACTACATTATAAAATGAAACATGCCAACACCTAAATCCTAGATTTAGAGTCTTATCATTTTCATTCTTACTACATGGTTGAGCTGGTTTTTCTCAACAGGGTTATATTCTTTCATATAGAAAATATTTTGCAGAGAAAACTTAATTATTTGCTCAACGTCATTACCATTTCCCAATAAAAGATAAGGTTGATTACTGAGCAGAACTCAAAGATGACAAGGATCAATGGACTGAACTGCTTTTACAGCTGGTTGTTAGTATGATGTCAACCCCCTAGAAATTCTCATCAAATTCCCAGCGAATGCAAATCTAGGCAAAAGGAGGCCTTGCCATGAAATATATATGCTACATGGCAGATGGGAAGACCTACCTGATATCTGTTAAAACTAAGAGTTGAGAGATGGATTTTTCCTTTATCTTAGTGCAATCGAGTGATGTTTGTAGGTGATCAGAGATACCTATACCCTCATCTCTTCCTTTGTTTTATTCTTCTTTCTTCTCTTTACATGTTCATTACTCTTGCTTTAGTTTTAATTACTCAGTTTATCTTTTCTTTGATTTTTTCCTTTTAATATGAGGACATGTTTCAGGTTGTTGGGCAGTTCAATCTTGGATTTATTATTGGAAAATTAGATGATGACTTATTTATCGTAGATCAGGTGATGTTGTCTTTTCTTTGACATCAAAGTACTTTCTTGAACCACTCATATTGTGCACATGCAAAGATTGTTAATGAATAATGTGTGACTCGAATCCAAAAGTCCTAATTACGACCATTTTCATGGCATGGTAATTAGATTATGCTATGTGCATCAAATTTGAACTGACAGTTTCACAACCTTTTGCTCTCATTATCTACAGCATGCTGCAGATGAAAAATGTAATTTCGAGCAACTCTCACAATCAACCACCTTGAACCTACAGCCCCTACTTCAGTGAGTATGGAGATAATCATTTTGATACGTTATGTGATTCTTTTGTGATAAAAGTGCAAATTTGTGATATTCATAAGAAACTGATAGCAGCTAAATAATTAACATGGGATCATCTCTTCAGAAACTAAGCATGCTTAGATGTGATACGTTATTAAAGGGAAACCACTAGAACAAGCCATCCTATGCTTCCTATGTGTTCTCCACAATAAAAGATGTATATGATTACTAAAATATCTAGGCTGTGGTTTTATTTGGAATGTAACAATTACCAGGGAAAGAAGGGTAGCATCAACTACTATGGTTTGCGAGGGACTTGCATATTCCAATATATTTTTTCTTAAATCAGGCCTATTACCTGAGCATCACCAACAAGTTAATTGTTGCCCATTATTGATCATTCAATCACCCCTTGAGCCCTTTTGTACTACCAATAGCTTCCACAAAAACTTAAAAGCAGAATTTTCAAACCCCTACAATTGTTATGGTTGCCAAAAACATGCATTGTGTCCTACGTCCTGTGACAGGAGTCACAGGACAGTAAACCCCGGTTTTCCTAACCCTAAAGGTCGACCTAGTCATTAACATGCCATCTCTTAAACAGAATTTGTTGGAGAGTCTACCTAACAACCATGATTTACCTTATAATAATTTACTGTTAAGTTTCCAGGTGCAGTACAAAAGATTGGGATATGCATTCATTATTCTTTTGTTCAATACAAATTAAATTATGGAAGGTATTTTAGTAGTTGGTTAGACTAAGATGTGCATAGGTTGTGGGTACCATGCTCTCTAGACATCTAGCACTAGAATGACATCATAGAAAGCAATACTAGAAAGAAAATTTAAGTTTTTATTTTTTAGTTAAAGAAAAATATAAACTGAAGGTGGTTTATAAGTATTTTTTGGTTTTTCAAGGAACTGGCATTTGGTTAGACAAAGGTGTAACTTTTACAAAGATTAAAGAAAAGCAAGGCCTTTTTTCCCTTAAAAAGGGCTTTAAAATTTAACAAAAAAGAGCTTTAAAATGTGTTGTCTGTTTTCTTATTCCATTTCTTGCCTATTAATGGTGAAAGTGATGGTCATTGAAGCATCCATAACTGTTGGCTCATAAAATGCATATATTTCTTAATCCTTAAAAACTTCAATTAAATACTTGTAACTTATATATGAAAAAATACTTGTAGTAGCACTGTTTTGTGTGTATGTTTCCTTTTCGACTTGTAACCTGGTGGCAAGGGCAATGTTTTATCTAGTCAAATTTGGACTTGTTTATTTACGTCTTGACTCTTCTCTTTCTTTTGTAATGCATGTATATATTTAGGCCAATGAGGTTGGAATTATCACCAGAAGAGGAAGTAGTAGCTTCTATGCACATGGAAGTAATCAGGTATATATTTTGTTTGCACACTTCTTTATGTAATTCAAGGTAGGATCACTTTGTTAGTCTATTATAATTTATACTACGTTGCTAGATACATCTTCAGAGAATTGCTATGCCATTTATCTTTGCTAGAGATAGAAAAGTTTTGTAATTTTCTTATTTTATCATGGTTATTGCTGATAAAAAAGAGTTATCATAAATTAATGATATCCGTATTAGCCTGGTTGTACTGTTTGGGCTCTTGTTCTTCTTTCATTTAAGATTCATTTTCACTGAGATTCTAAGAAGCCAATGCAGATTCAGTTAGCATTAGTTCTTTATAATTTTTATTATGTGGGACCCAGATGCCATATTGGGCATTACTTCCTCTTCCACTTCCTGTCACTTTAAACACTTGCTCAAGGGTCCTAGGTTACGAGCATTAGGAGGTAGAACATAGGGAATGCATGCTTTGCCGTAAGAAACTGTATTTCCTTTAAAGGTGACTTTGATCTTGGCATACTTATTCCTTTCCCAAGAATACGTTACATGGTATGGACTATGAACTACTACTTTTTACCTCTTCTTGAGTAGTATTACCTACAAAGTATAGTTGTTTCTAACACCCTTTGATTCTTTCAGCCCCATGAATTTTTTTATATGCAAAACTTTGTAAATTTGTTGAAGAGTCAAGATGTCCTACTTTTCATTGCATTTATCAAATTTCAGCATTCTTAATTCGAGTCGTGTATCTATGGCGTTTGCACTTACAGTTTCTTTGCCTTTTATAAGGAGAAATGGGTTTGTTTTGATGGAGGATGCTCATGCCCCACCTGGCCATCGATTTCTACTGAAGGCTGTTCCATTCAGTAAGAACATAACATTTGGAGCTGAAGGTAATCAAGTTTGGAGATTTGAATTGGTAGTTCTGTAGTTACTGTATTTAGATCCCAGGATTTAGGAGTATTTGAATAAAATGTCCTATCTGGAGTTTTTGTTTTGTTTTGCTTTCTCTGACACAGACGTGAAGGATCTTATTTGTACCCTTGCTGATAGTCAAGAAGATTGCTCGATAATTGGCAGTTACAAAATGGACACTTCTGATTCTCTATGTCCATCAAGAGTCCGTGCTATGCTGGCTTCACGGGCTTGCCGGACATCTGTTATGATTGGTGATCCACTGACAAGAAAAGAGATGCAGCGGGTAACCAATAAGACTTAATGGACACCAAATTGGCATGTCTACATTAGTCCTAGTATATTTTATAAGTCATTTGAAAAATTGAACTTGTTACATTGACATATCTGAGAAATTGTTTAACTAAAACTTAATTCATTGCACATACATGCTAATAAAGTCCTGTGATAGCCAAAAGCATTCTAAAGAATGTTCATGTTTTCCCCTTGTATAAGTAATAACAGAAATATCAATGCTTTTTAAAGTTCTTTTGATATATATTTCCATTTGTTTAATTAGCAGTGATATGATAACTACTTGATGATGTTGACGAATGGCATAATATTGACTGTGCTAGAGGACACTTTTTGGTGGAATTCCAGTGTTTAGACATTCATGGTGTTTTATGTTTGTCTGTTATTGCCTTTGTTTTTATGAGAGTTTCTGTATCTTTATTCTGTAAAAAAAATCTTCAACATTATCCAAGGCATGAGAAAATTTTAATTGTCTATTAATCCTAAGGGAAAGGCCAGAGCATGGTCTGCCGTACCGGTCCATATCGGCCGGTACGGGCCAGTACGTACCGGTCCGGCCTGGGACCGGTACCGGATCAACGTGGAATCCGGTACCGGTAGTTTAATGTTGAAGGACCGGTACGGGACCGGTTCGGACCGATACGGAACCGGTTCGGACCGGTACGCCACCGGTACGGACCGATATGCCGCCGGTACGGAACCGGTTTCGTACCGGTCCGGGCCGCCACCGGTACGCCGACCGGTACCGGTACGGCGGACCTTGGGCCAGAGCCTATGTAGTAGATAATCGACCAACCTATGGAAATAGTTGGCATCTCGATCAATTCCAACAAGTTCAACTAACATAGAAATAGGATGAAAGTTTTGGACCCTGTTAACATTGTACTTGTGGAGCAGATCCTTCTTAGAAAGCCCATAGACCTTTTTTTTTTGGTGTACCGGCATCTCACTACAAACCGTGAGAACGCCCAGAATAATCAAAAAGCAAAACACGCTCTAGTGCCGCCGGCACTCGCTCCAAACCCCTCCATAGGACGGCCCTAGGGTGGTGTGCTGCGAATGAGGCAATCTAGTCTGCCGCACTGTTCGCCTCCCGAAAAACATGCGTGGCTCGGAAGAAGTCCAACTCCCCCACAAGATGGCAGATATCATAGACAAGACCGCCCAGTAGACATGGCTTATCTGAAAATTTATGACTCGAATGAAGTACTTGTTCTTTATGCCTTCTGCCTTTCTGGTTTAGTTTTATTTTTTCACCAGAATATCTGAAATTAGCAACAAAAAGATACTAATCGTGCCTCTCTCAGGCTACCTAGAAGCACATGTGGATTATTAGAATTTAAGGGATGTAGAGCAGATTTTTGTTAAACCTTGAGCAGTTTCTTGGAAACTTGCTTCATATAAGAAACTTGAGTATACTGGATGCCCTCACATTTTGAGAAATAAGAAACGCTCTTATTACCCCCAAAAGATTATGTGTAACTGACTGCTTGTCAAGAGCATGCCCTCTTGTTCCAACCACAACAGTCCAGTTAATTCTCCATGTTTTTTTTTAAAAAAATTGATGTTCCATCTTCTGAAACCAGTATTTCTAATGTTAATGTATTAAATTCTCTATATTTCCATTATGTTTTCCTATCCCTTGGGTTTGGTAAACTAGTTGGAACTTATCAACCTAAAAGACACAACACTTGGGCATCGTTAGCTTAGTTTCAATCAAGAATCTCTAGGAGATTCCCATGTCAGTATTAATTTGTTCTGACTTTTTAATCTCGTTTCTGGATTCACTGGTATTGATTCAATTTAACAGAGCTCTAAGATATATTCCTCTTTTGAAAGAATATGCATCATATCAATATTCAGTTTAACTAATTGATGTATCTATTTCTAAGGGATTCCTCCATAATGACCATGAACAGTTGTTCCTGCAGTGGACAAATGGGACTTTGCTGATCTTTTAACTGCAAAATCAACATAAGCAATTAAAATTGACCACCCAACTATATGTTTAGTAAAATCAACTCGATCCTGGACATATTAAAATCCTTGAGGAACTTTTTCAGATAACCCTGAATGACTTGTGTCGTGTCTTCTACATTTGAGTAATTGACTGATGATCTAATATTTTAAATCCTTTATTGTTGATATCATCTGCTTTTTTATTCTTCTAAAACAAATTGGTTTCATGCGGTGCAAGGATGTTGAGTTTAACAATGAGTTGGTTGAATTTCATGTTATGTCAATTGGATATGCTTTTGCTACTGTTGGCTATCTCTTAGCAGTTTCCATAATTTCTTTTCCCATTTTTCATTCTTGAGCAGCCTTGTCTATTTTCTAATTATCTGGGATATCGATGATCATGATTGTGTTATATCCTTCTAGTATGAAGTAAATTGACCACAAGGTCTTTTTTAAAATCAGAACTTTATGAAGGCTAAGGATTTCTGTTTTTCGACAACTGTAGGTTCTTCAGTAAAGAAAATGGTGGTAAATTGTAATCCATCTTTTCTTTCTTGAACGAGATAGTTTTTTCTGAACAGCCCTAAAGGTTTTTTCGTTCAATCCTGGAAGATGCGTAATTTCATCTAACTGTTACAACTTTAAACGTCACAAACATTTTTGATCATATTGTGCAGGATGTAGCATCCATATAATTTATGTTGAGGCAAATGCCTTAAACAACTACCAAGTCTGCAAATGTTCAAAAACGAGCTGTTTTCTATTTTGAACTTAGAAGCCAGAGGTTGCAGAATAATAGAGTCAAGGCCCATTCAAAACATGCTTTCACTCCCACTCAAGGTTTAAAATATGGAGAATAAATACGGTATTGAACAACGGTAGATAGGTTATGCATCATATCAAGGATCTTACTAAAGGGTATCAATAGGTACACATAGATATTCCTCAACTACCCTCGATACAGCCTTTTTTAGCCTCCAAACTCTTTACTTTGGATTTTTTATCATGTTTTTTTTTTTATCTAAATATATATTTGTTGCAAGAAATATTCTTGGAAAATTGAGTTAAGTGCCCTCATCATGGTTTTCTATGTGCGCTGAAGTCGTTAACATACATAGAAATTTGCTTGGAAGCTAAAATACATTGATATATATTAAAATTAGAAATGCAAGTTACTAAAAAGAACATGTTCATAATATCATTTAACTACAGCAGCACCTGCTATCCAAAATCATTCAAAATCAATAGCCTGAAAACAGTTTTTCCAGTGGGAGTGTAGGTAGAACCGTTCTTGACAGCATATATGAAAATCATCCTAAACAAGTATCAATTGCTTGGGTTATTTTTGAATTTACTCTAATTTTCATACAATTTTAAAATGGTCCACCAAAACCTCAAAATTTATTAATTTTGATCGTCCTCTCATGCTCTAGGATACGAATCCACAGATCAAGTAAGATTCAAATCAAAATTTCATGGAGTTTTTCTCTAGTCCTGTCAATAGCACATATTTGCTTAGTGATGGCACTTTTAGAAAAAGGAATGGGAAAAAAAATACCTAGTTCAAATGAATTTCTCGCACAATATAAAAATCCTTCAAGCAGTTTGCCCCCTCTTCCTCTCATTTTTCCCCTTAAAATAGTCAAAAACAGGAAAGAATCACCCTTTCACCCACTTCTTGAGCAGCGCCCAGGCATACCACTCTTTGTAAGCAGTTCTGGGTGAACCAACCCCAGTCCGCCTTAAAGCCACTAGATGCACCCTCAGTTTGATTGGTTAGCGAGATGGTTCAGATGATTTTCATCTGAATCATGCCTCCCTGTACCAAATTGAGTTTCCTTGTACCAAGGATGCCTCAGTATAGTACGTTCGGAGGTATGTGCCAAGCCACTCAGTATTTCAAATCTTGCTCTGACTCCAGCGCCAATTCACTCCACTGGACTCTGGTAAACATGACATTCTCCTTTTTTTTCCCTTTCTTGTCTTGTTCCTGTCCTAGCTTGTTACTTCCAAACTGATGGTTGAAGAAAGAGTGATTAACAGATTCTGATCGAAGAGGATAGCATGTAATTGAGTAGATAGAAAGAGGGAAAAGCATCTCAATTCAAGAAATTTCAGAAGGCTGTGCTGAGGGCATTAAATCAATAAATGGTTCAAATAAAATTGGTATGATAATTTGTAAGGTGCTCAAAGTAGGATAAATTTACATGGCACTTAGAGCAAAATTTTGCACAAACTGATCATTGCCAACTTGTGCCAACCATCTGCTGATTAATTTGAAGATCATTCTGATATTAAATAAAATTAACTTAAATTGGTTCAATGTCCTGCTTCCCATCACTTTTTGAGTTGTCAATATTTCATTATAATAATTGAACTGTAGCTCTCTGAATAACACCACTCCTCACGTTACATGACCAGCAATGGAGAACAGTATCTCTGAACATGGATAGCTAACTATTTCATGCCAAGATTGATTTTTCCAGAGCTAAATGATATAATAAACCAAATAAAAAAATTTAGGTGTGTTGGCATAACTAACAGATATTCACGATCTTTCTTGGTCACATGGTCAAACCTTGACCTGGAATTTGCTGCAAATCAGATGAACTAGAATTCTTCTGAGTGGACTCCTTATTTTCCAAAGCAAAGTGTTTCAGCAATATGGTAAGATTGGTTCAATGATTGTCTAGTGTAAAATGCATGAAAAATTGATTTTTTTTTAATGAAAGGGCAACCCAGTGAATAAGGTTCCCGCCCGCAACCTTACCCTCATTTGCGGAGAGGCTGTTTTTATATTTCGAACTCGTGACACCCAACTCACAATCGAGCAATCTTATTGTTGCGCCAAGGCTCACGCTCAACTGATAATGTTTAGACTTTAGAGCATATTTTTTAATCTCTTAGGAAGATGCTTGAGACATCCTTGAAACATGATCTTCTTTATTCTTATGACATCAGAGGTGGTGGCTGCATCACTTGTTGTTCATAATCTGGTTTTGCTGCCTTCTGAACATTTCCTACATGATCGGCAATACATTTGAAGTGGATTTGCAAAGAATGGATCAGCCTTCTAAAAAAAGTTGCAGTACTATCTTTACCCCTAGGCATGCCTTCTCCATGTTCATATCCTTACAAGGCTAATATTGACTCAAGGTGAGCCACCTGCATTGTTTGCACCACCCTTAACTAGCTCGGATTTCAACAAACTACCCAGTGATTTAGATTATGGGTACTATACAATGTAAATAGTTTGTGAATTCAAAAATTAGAATGCTAAAGGTATTGGAGGAAAAATCAAAAATTAATATGTGGAGCATTGATGCATCTCCTTGAGAAAATGATTCTTATAGTAGCGCGTGCATTAAATTGATAATATAAAATTAAGACCTTATTAGTCATAACTTGCATGGCTGGATTGGAAGAGTTGCTCTATGATGAAGAGAACTGCTTCAGAAATAGATAATAAAATGCAGAATGTTCGTTGGCCTGTTTCAAAGTTAAAGGGCGAGTTGCAAGCTCTTTTATGCAATGATGTTGATCACTGATTACGTACAGCTGCGTTAGGCACTTAAGCATAAGGTCACATTGAGACATTTAATTTCTTGCCATATATGGATAATTGGTGGGTCTTTCCTGGTTTTGGATTATGTAGAACAGATGCTGCAAAGGGTGTCATGGCTATGCAGATCAAGGTTTGTTGTCTCGGTACCGGATCCTATACCGGTGCTACATTAACACTAACGGTACGGTATGGTATGGTACGGTATGAAATTTTTTTGGCATATCCAGTGTCGGTACGGCATCCATACCGGATACCGGTACTGAACCGGTGTAGACGTACGGCACCCGTACCGGATACCGGTACGGCACCCATACTGTCCAGCTCGGGCCGATATGGCGAACTATGGTGCGGATTGTGATATATTGTAAAACTTTATTTAAAATCCTTCTTCCAAGGTAATGTTGGATGGGTGCAAATTGGTCTATTCACATACAAAAATGTTTCACTTAGACAAAATTCTATAGAATTTGAGGGTGTTGGATGCTTGGACACGTTAGCGGTTCATAGATCTTATTTTACAGAAAAAAGTAGTTCTCTCTGTCATTCTCTTTTGTCCGTTATGGAGTGCTTCCTGAAAGATTATACATTTAACAAATTTCCATGACATTAATATAGGGGTTTAGTCTTTATGCATGAGGTGATCTTGATTAGGTATTGTCACACACACCTGTGTATGTGAACATATTGACACGTTTTGACAAATTTCTACAACTCCAAGGGGCCTTTCTGAAGTGGTTTCACACATTAAAGAATTCTTGAGGTTCACCATGGAGGCTATATATTCCTTCGTCCATGCGGCAATACTAATTCTGGTGTAAAAGTAATCCCGTTTTCTTATCAAGTTATAAGGAATAAAACAACATCCAGATGTAAGAGGAAGTTTATTTAATCACCTGAGACAAAAGTTTCATGTTTTTTCTTCATCACATTTACATGCTGGGGCCATTTGACAACCCCTCTTCCTTTAATTTGTTACAAGTTTTTCTGATTACTTAAGATCATGTCATTTGCAATACAACAGCTTAAATATCCTGCATCATTACCCAAAGGAGCATTTTAGTACTTGGAAGTGTTTGTGTAAACCAGGAGAAAATGTTTTCTTGAAAATCTTTGGACTACTACTCATTTGAATATAAATCAGGACAATATGTTCAGTATAGCTTTCAGAATCTGATAGACGTGTATTGGTAGAATTTCAGGACTCGGATAAGCATTTTAAGCCCCAGTAACTGTGAGAAGACTTATATTTTCCATCAATATGCTAGCAACTTTTCTGTATTTTATTCTGCAATAAACCACGTGATGTAAATGAATTAATTAAACTGAACCTATTTACATGTATATGGCATATGAATGACATTTATCTTTTTAGTGTTTCTATGAAGCCAATATTTGTGTTTGATTTCTATGAGTCCACAAGTTTTATTATATAATTGTTCAAGTGAGTAGATACTTATCTAGGTTACTTTCCGTCATCATCATTTTATCTTCAGATACTTCATGATTTAGCAGACCTCAAGTCCCCCTGGAATTGTCCTCATGGTAGGCCCACCATGCGTCACCTGGCGGACTTGATCAGTGTTCACAATGCAAGGTTAGAATTTGCCGACTACATCTGGTAGTTACCTGACAATTACATTCTTGTAAGCACTCTCATAAGAGCAAACCAAGTTTGAACCTACGACCTCAAAGGTGGGAGCATCCTCCTTGACCATTAACGGGTCAGAAGCAATCTTCTTTCATGAACCCATTTAACAAAGTATGCAGTTGCTTTATTTACTGGTAAAGAAAAGAATGCTTTTTTTGCTTTTTTTTCTGTCTGTTCTGAGATTTTAGTTCCAAGTTATTTTCCATGTTGCAGCTATTGTAACATGCACTCAGCAGTTGAGATTATCAAAATTTCCTTCCTTGAACTATGTTTCTGATATAGTTAGAAATAGATGACCACTAAAGCACAGTGCACTAGTGTATGTGAAAATGAGATTTCAGAATGAGCTCATTACCATGGGCTTGCACTTTAAATCAGGTCTGCAGGGCATTTAATTTTGGTGGTACAGGGTACTTCTTAAATAACCAATAATGTGCTTGTTGGGAACTTGTAAAATCTGAAAAGTGACATGTTATTGGATGGTGGTATGAACAGAAGACCTAATATGAGAATCTCTCTCCCACGGGAGTAGGGTTGAACCAATTTCCATGTATCAAGTGGTAACCTTAAGACATGCGGATCTCCATTTCTTCCCAGTAATGTTATATTTGTGTAATCACTTCCTCTGTGTAATATGAAGAATGTTTAAAACCTGTCTCAGGGGCTTCCTATCGGTGGCATTTGCACTACTTCTTGCATAATATTAACATGAAAATTTATGTCTTTGCAGATTAAAAGTGGAGTGATTTCTGGTCTGGCATCTGTTTTCCACCCCTGGAGACACTGGTGGTTTTTGTTGCCCTGTATTCAAGATTTGTGTTCTTGTTGTAGGTGATGTTTATGCTTTCTTGTATCTGTATCAGTATTATTAATTGAAACATAAAAAGGTTATTCTTTTTTTTTTGTCTGAATTCTGAAGATGGATTGATTGCCGCTCATACTATATGGTGAACCGTCAGCCTCTGCACAATCCCGGCATGGCACTCTGGGGAAAGCTTTTAAGGTGCAACACAAGCAGCACAGCATTCCAGCTGTTCATGAATAATTTAGGAAGTAGACTGCTATGTCTTTTGTTTGAAGTTTTGCAGCCTCATTAGCCAGCTCAGTTCATCATTTCCATGCCTCAAACACACTCTTTTATTTAGATCAAGTTGTTTATGTTTCTTTGGAAAGATGATATATTCCAGTTTTGCGGTGAAATTTTATTTAGCTGGCTTCCTTGATGAAGAGAATGTAGCTCCAGTGACTCAGACAACTCAGGGCTGACATGGACCATGAGAAAAATTCACCTTCTTGCAAGACAATGGGCTTCTGTATTTCTTTGGTATTTTCTATGAGAACATTGAAGCCTTGAACATGCTCCAAATCTCAAAGTCCTCAAGGATATCTGAGCAACGGAAGTGTTCAAAAAACTTTTCCTGAACAGATCCTTCCAGGATTGTGATGCAGGCAAAAGTCTAGAATGGAGTGTTGTGAGACTCGATTTCATTTAGGTGTCTTCCTTTACTCGTGTAATTTAGTAAATATACTCCAAGCCCGGCCCGATTTTTAGATTCTCAGGCCTGTATTTAGTATCCAAGCCAATTAAATTTCGGGCTGGGCTGGGTTGGCTGGGTGGGTCATGATCAGCTCGGCGTAACCACAAGCTCGACAGCCAGAATGAGATAATTAGACAGAAGACTTGGGAGTTGGGAGTAAGAAAATTTGAATCAAACATAGCTGAAAAGAGTTCAAAAAAAATAAAATCGCAAATATCAAAATATAATATGCAAAAGAATGTCAGGAAATAAGATTTTGAACTCATAAGAACTCTATCAATTTGTAAATCTAAAATACCTTTAATTCTTTCTTGTTATTTTAATTGGAAAACTCAAACATTTGTAAGAAGAATCTATCTATTTATCTAACTTATCAGCATCCGAAAGTAAAAAATGGTGCAGGAAACCTCCAAATATTAGTAAAGAAGCCGTAATTGAATATCTTAATATATCAAGAAAGAAAACGTGCAATAAAATATATAGTGTGCATGAGGGGAAAAGGCAATTGGTTGTCACAATTTTAAATTTTAAAAGTGGATCACTCCTATGCCACAGGCCCACAAGAAAAATTTCATCAATGCTTTAAAATATTATTGATGCAGAACTGTTCACGGGAGGGGTGGATGACTGTGGAGTTGCTGCCGAACCGGGACAGAAGAAGCGGTGAAGAGTCTACTTGGATGACTCAGGAGACAGATGAACCGAGAGGGAAAGGAGAGGAGGAGAATGAGGGAGGAAAATAGGCACAGAGGAAGAGAAGAGGGAGAAGAGAAGGACGAAGAGAGAAGGAAAAGATGTGGGGAAAATTTTTTAATCACTTCATTGAAATTCTAATCATGAAAATAGTCCCCTATATATAGGGCCCAATAAACATAATTAACATAAAATCCCCTTACACAGAAACAACTCCTAATAAACCTACAAATAATATAAATAATCCCTAAAATGCAAACAAGTCCAGAAATAAATATAAAATAAATATGCAAATAAAATGGTGGCCTAGCTGATGTCCCTATCAACTTCTTCCGGATGGGAAAAACTCGACCCTGTCGAGTGCAGATCTAGTCGGCTGTCGTACTGCTCCAGAAGATCAGGGTCAAGGCACTGCAACTTAGCTCGCGAAATCCACGTCATATCTGATTCAGATCGACCTTTCCATCAAACAAGGTAATGTTGGTAGCTTCCTCTTCTGGTAGATATAACCTGCTCATCTAATATATGTTTTATGTATTCTCTGCGTGCATTAAACTTTGGAGGTGGAGGCTCAATAGCAAGTGCTGGGTCAGGGTGATCAATAAAAGCAGGTGTATCAACAAAAAAGTCAGAAGAAATGAATGTTGACTTCTTGTATGGGACTAAATCTTTAATATTAAATGTCGCACTAATCCCATAGTCTTCAGGAAGATCTATAACATAAACATTCGAACTGATTTTCTTTAGGACTTTAAATGGTCCCGCACTACGAGATTGTAACTTTTTGAACGTTACCGAAGGGAGTCGTTCAGGTCTAATTCTTACCATGACATAATCTCCTACATTCAATTCTTTATAATGTTTATGCAAATCAGCAAGGGATTTATATTTTAAGTTATTGGAGTGAATACGTTTGCTGATTTTCTGATGCAATGAATGCAGGTGTGAAGCAAATGATTGTGCAGATTCAGAGACTCTATGTTGATGAGATATGGGAATCAAGTCTATGGGTTGCCTAGGTTTATATCCATTCACCACTTCGAAGGGACTCATGCCTAAGGTCCTATTGACCGAACTATTATATGCAAACTCGGCGGTTGGTAACACTAGATCCCAAGTCCTAGCATGTTCACCTACTGGACATCGTAAAAGATTTCCTAGACTTCGGTTGATAACTTCTGTCTGGCCATCAGTTTGGGGATGATAGGCGGAGGAAAATTTTAATTTGGTGCTCATCATGTGCCAAAGGGTTTTCCAAAAATAACTCATAAATTTAACATCCCTATCGGACACAATAGATTTTGGGAGGCCATGGAGTCTAACGACTTCATCAAAATAGAGTTTCGCAATCCTAGAAGCATCAGAAGTCTTAGAATAGGGAAGAAAATGAGCCATCTTAGATAATCGGTCCACCACTACAAAAATGAAATCGTGTTTGGTGGAGGTACGTGGAAGCCCTAACACGAAATTCATACTATCTTGCCAAGGACAATCAGGAACGGGCAGTGGAGTGTAAAAACCAGTATTCTGCTTACGTTGTTTGGCTAGTTGACATGTGCGACACCGACCGACAATTTTGGCCACGTCTCTCTTGAGACTCGGCCAGAAGAAACGTCTCTCCACCATCCCAATGGTTTTGTCTCTCCTGAAATACCCATACAGTCCTCCAGCGTGTATTTCCTATACTAGGAAATCTCTCAATAAGGTTCGAGGAATACACAATCGGTCGGAGCGAAAGAGGTAATCATCTTGTAAAAAGAAATCATCTTGTTCTCTTCTACTCCATCTCGTAGGGTCAGGTATACATCACTAAAATCGGAACAGGTGGTATATTATTCCCTGATCCTTTCATAACCAATTACTTCAGTGCTCATCACGGATATGAGGAAAATCCGTCGACTAAGCGCATCAGCAGCCTTGTTCTCAACTCCAGCTTTATGTTTCAGTACAAAAGTATAGGCTTGCAGAAACTCAATCCATCGATCGTGTGGATGGTTCAGTTTCTTTTGGAAGTTGAGATACTTTAAAGCCTCATAGTCTGAATACAAGAAAAATTCTTGCAGTAGCAAATAGTATCGCCAATGTCGCAAAGTTTGCACTACCGCATAGAATCCTTATCATAGGTGGAATAACGTAACCTGCCGTCACTTAATTTTTCGCTAAAGAACACGACAGGGTGACCTTCTTGGCATCACATGCGACATCCAATACCTTAGTAAAATCGGAGAGGCGTAAGACAGGTGCTTCGGTCATCCTTTTGTTAATTTCATTAATTGCTTGGGATGCCGACTTAGTCTAGATAAAGTCTCATTTCTTCATGCAATCTGTAATGGGAGACATTATTGAACTAAAATTTCTAATGAAGCGAAGATAGAAAGTAGCCAGGCCGTGAAAACTACGTACTTCAGCTAGGATCTTGGGCTCAGGCCAATCGACTATCGCACTTACTTTTTTCGGATCAGCGAAGACACCCTTGGAAGACACTATGAACCCTAAGAAAGTGACGTGATCAATTAGGAAGGCACACTTCTTGGGGTTTGCAAAAAAGCTTTCATTCCTAAGGACATCACAAACTTGCCTTAAGTGTGAGAGATGGAGCTCTTAAGTTTGACTATAGATGAGGATGTCATCAAAATATACAACGACAAATTTATTCAAGAAAGGTCGAAAGATCTGTGTCATCACCCTCATAAAAGTAGTAGGAGTATTTGTTAACCCGAACGACATCACTAACCATTCGTAGAGTCCATCTTTGGTCTTAAAGGCAGTTTTCCATTCATCCCTAGAACGAATCCGAATCTAGTGGTATCCACTCTTTAGGTCAATCTTAGAAAAAACTGTAGCACCAGACATATAGTCTAAAAGGTCGTCCAACCTAGGAATGGAAAAACGATACTTAACCGTGATTTTATTGATAACACAGCTATCGACGCACATCCTTCAAGAGCCATCTTTCTTGGGAGTGAGGAGTGCGGGTACAGCATAGGGATTCAAACTCTCATGAATATACCCTTGAGTGAGGAGTTCGTCAACTTGACATTTCAGTTCAGTGTGCTCGTTTGGGTTGAGCCTATGATGGGGAAGATTTGGCAAGGATGCTTCAGGAATGAGGTCAATTATGTGCTGGATATCATGCATCCGAGGAAGTGTATCTAGAAGATCCTTAGGGAAAACAGAGTAAAACACCTCCAATAGGGGAACTACTGCGGTCGGGTGCTCGGGATTTGACTCCACATTGATAACTCTAGCCATAAGGGTGAACACAGGTGATTGGTTTTCGATATCTTTCATTATCTCTTTCGAAGTAATGATGTGAAGTGACTCATCTTTCCGTGGTGTAGCACTCTTCTTTTCAGGGGTGGACTCTCTAGGAGGCAATGAATTTAGTATAATTTTCCGATTCTGGAACATAATGTTACACGAATTAGACCGACCATGAAGTGTGACGTCTCTATCGTATAACCAAGGTCTCTCTAGAATGACTTGACATACGTCCATCGGAAGGCAGTCGCACCAGATCTCGTCTTTATAAGATAGGAATTGAATTAGGACGAGACATCTTTTCGACACTGAGATGGACGTTTTATCAACCCAGGCTACTTTATATGGGTTGGGATGAGGGGTAGATTTTAGGCCGAAGCGGGAAACAACTCCAGACGCAATGGCGTTGATGCAACTCCCGCTATCAAATAGGATTTTGCATGTTTTACCATTGA
>JAOXJJ010000838.1:109777-133044 GCA_025769935.1 Phoenix roebelenii
CTCCAAAGTCTTCTACAAAATCTTCGATGTTTGGTTCATAGACTTCTTCGACAAATTTAGTCTTCTGGATCCCTAATTCTAGTTCAGTCATTAGATTGGTCTTGGCATTACATTGGAATGCGATATGGCCAAACTTTTGGCACCTGAAACACTGGGTTTGGCTTCTTGAGGATGGGTTGGAACCTAGTATGCCTTTTCCTTTATTAGTTGATGGACTTTGAACAGGCATCGGGGACAGCCTAGTCGGTGCTTGGCTAGAGCCGGGCTGGTTAGGATGGTTGGAAAATGGTCTGGATTGCGGGAGATAGCTTTGATTAGGTCGGGCTCCTGGGGGTAGGGACCGAGAGTCGGTACGCCTCACTACAGGGATTCGTAAGAAACTATCCACATCTTGAGCCAACTGGTATGCTTGGCCAAGGGTGGTAATCTCTCGGAGGATTAATTCTTTTTGGATCTCCTCGCGGAGTTCTGCCCGAAACCTAGAAAGAGTAATAGTCTCCTCTTCGATTACACCACACCTCATGTGAAACTCCTCAAATCGTGCAATGTAATCGGCAACGATTGAAGTCTCTTGAGTTAGTTTCTGCCACCTATCCATAAGGCATTGTCGGTAAGAGAATGGTAGCTACTTCTCATTCAGTTTTTCTTTCATATCCTCCTAGGTGGTGATACAAGGAAGCCTTTGGGTCTCACGCATATGTTCAACATTATGCCAGTACCAGTGAGTTTGCCCAATAAGCTTCATTTTAGCGAATCGTACTTTTCTATCGTCAGTCATTTTGTACCATTCAAAATAATTATCCATGGCTGCTCTCCAATCAAGGTACACGCTTGGCTCTAATTGACCAGCAAATGTGGGGGCATCTACTCTTACGGTACGAAGTAGTCGCTCGTCAAGATCGCGCTGGTGATCAGGAGGGAGTTGGTTCCTAGGAGGATGGGGAAGAGCTACAGAGGGCGTGGCCAAACCAAGCTCGGGATAAGCTGCGATTGGGGTTGACGGTTCAGGAGTCCTAGGATGTTGCACTAAAGCACGGATCTCTCCTTTGAATTCGTTTTGATCAGCTCGTAATGCAACGATTTATTCCACAAGATCTTGTAGAACTCTGGGGTCCATGGTGGTTAAAGGGGTCTGAGAGTCAGTAAGGAGGTACTCTACCACTACGGGTTGGCATGCAGGGACTACTCTAGTTGGTGATATGATATGCAATGCTACTAATGAACCCTAACTTACTAAATGCAATGCAGGACAACCTACTAATGCAACCTACTATTAATTCGAAAATCAGCAAATTTTCACAAAAATAACTTAAAATTAAATATTACTAATTTGTACTTTGGTTATTTCAGAATTAAAGTAGGAAATTAGTCACTATAAAAAGTTAGGTTGCAAACACGTATTACAGTCGTTCTAACCTTAAAGTAATCTCATCGACGGATGCTGAGAATTATCTTGTCGCTAAAATATGCTAATTTAATATTTAGATTTAAATGGTGGGTAGGATGGGTGTGGTAGTAAATGTTCTAAGTTTTGCAGTTTGACAGGAAAGTAAGTTTCACAAAATAGGAATGCCATGCAAGAGAACTAGAACATAATTAGATAAAAAAATCCAAGAAAAGTAGGAACCTTATTACCTGTCGTGAAGTAGACGACCAGAATGTGTGCTCGTGGATTGAGGCGACGACCAGAAACGCAGCGTAGCAAGTAGACTCGTCAAATGGCTTCAATTAGATCCGTGCACAGCAACTCGTCGGGCCTGCTGTGAAAATGGGCCTGTCGGACTCAGAATCGGACAACAGAGAGTCGGCTGCGTGGGCTTTGAAGTGGCGGGTTGGACTTGTGAGTTGGGCCCGTTGAATAAAGAAAAGGGGAGAGGACTGGTGTTATGGTGGTGTCGGCTTATTGTTGGACCTGATGGCCTATAGGAGTCAGGGTGTGTGTGGGGTGGGGAGGAAACAAAGGGGAAAGGGTGAGGGCCGAAGTTGAGGCCTCCAAGAGGTGGTGGTCGCAGTGGTGGAAAGGAGGAGGTAGAGAGCGGTGAAGGGGAAAAGAGTGGTGGCGCTCTCGGGTGGTGAAGCGGCGGATGGCGGACGAAGGCGGAGGCGGTGATGGCGCTACGAATGTGGCGGTGCAGATGGCGAGGATCGGTTGGCGCGGCTCGGCGAAGAGGGAAAAACGGGGCACAACCAAAGGAGATGGTCTGCGAGGGGTGGCGGAGCTCGGCGGCGGTGCTCGGGCAGCGATTGCGAGGGCTGCAAGGCAGAGGTGGCGAAGGCGGAGCAGCGCAGGCAGCGGAGCTCGGGTGGAATGCTCGACGGCAGTGTTCGTCGGCAGGGAGGCGCAGGCGGCGGGGAAACACCGTGGGCGAACGGCGGCTCGGCGTAGAAGGAAGAACCGGTGGCGAAGCGGAGATGGTGCGATGCGAGGGGGGAAGCTCGGCGGTACGGTGGTGGCGACAACGGCGAAAACCCCCTAGGGTTTCCCTTCGGCAGAAATAGAGGTAAACAATATTTTTTTTTCTTTTGCAGGACACGTGCAGGTCACGTGATCTTACGGATTTTTTTTTGAACCTTTACGGGTTCAGGTTATCGGGTTCGGGTTATCGAGTGAACCCGCTCCAATAACCGTTAAATCTAGCACGTGCAAATCACGTGCACTTTTTTTTTTGGATTTTGGACCCGGGCTACCGGGTGGGGGGGTAACGGGTTTAGAATTTACCCGTTACTCACATCGTCTTCAACCTCCCGACCGAAGAGGGAGGACGACCCGGTCTTCTCGGCGGCCGTTGCGGAACGGCCGAAGGGGACGGTAGCGGAGCAAGTGGCCGCGGTGCTGCGTTCGGCGGCGGCTGGTGACGACCGAACACGATGGCAAGTAGATCCTGCTAGTGTGTGGTGGCTGGCGGTTGTTTTGTCAGGTTCGAGGGACAGGGCTGCAAGAAGGGCGGCGACGCTCCTCTTTTTTCCGGCAACGGGAATCGCTTGTGGCCCGTCAACATGCTTCGGTGTCCGTGGTCAGGGTACCGCATAGAGCTCGTGCGCCAACCGGAATCCAAAAATCCGGCGCTGCTCCGCCATACACCGGTGGGGTTCTTCTGTGGAAGAAGAAGCGGCCGCCGGTGGTGAAATAGGGGAGGTGGAACACGGCGAGGGTACCGCGGGTGATGGTAGTGTCGGGCGTGATGACAAGTGGACGGGGAAGACCAGCCGGGAGGGAGTTCTTCTTTTCTTTTTTTGTTTTTTTTTTTTTGGTGAAGACCGACAGAGGGGAAAGAGGAACGATGGATCGTGGCTTTGGCAGGGCAAAGCTGATGGGCTCTGATACCAAGTTTATGCAGCACTGTTCATAGGAGGGGTGGATGACTGTGGAGTTGCTGCCGAACCGGAATGGAAGAAGTGCTGAAGTGGTGAACAGTCTACTTGGATGACTGTTGCTTCTGCAAATCAGGAGACAGATGAACCGGGAGGGAAAGGAGAGGAGGAGAATGAGGGAGGAAAATAGGCAGAGAGGAAGAGAAGAGGGAGAAGAGGAGGAAGAGAGAAAGAAAAGACGTGGGGGAAAATTCTTAATCACTTCATTGAAACCCTAATCATGAAAATAATCCCCTATATAGGGCCCAATAAACACAATTAACATAAAACCCCCTTACAAAGAAACAACTCCTAATAAACCCATAAATAACACAAATAATCCCTAAAATGCAAACAAGCCCAGAAATAAACATAAAATAAATATGTAAATAAAATGGTGGCCTAGCTGATGTCCTTATCAATTATATTATAAAATTTATCTAGCATGTTATTTATTTCTAATTTTAGTTTTTAGAATTAACATCTTCTACCAAAAAAATATTTTTTCTACTTCCAAGTCTAACTAAAAAAATGTAAAATTATTCAATTAAGATTTTCATTAGATAGGGATATAGGGGAAGCACCCATTGATCAGTAATTTGGGTTGCTTTGTTTTTCCATTTTTTAGGATTTAAAATATTTTGATCTGTAAATACAAGCCAAAATGGTATGATCCTGCATTTGACAAGTTTCTTGCATAACACCACCACTACCAACAATAAGAAGAACGAAGAAAAAAATGAAAGGTATTGCGAATTTTGCATGAAAATCTACTTAATCACTAATTTCAAAGAAAAAAAATTTTAAGCATGATACTTGTTTTGATATCATTAGACAATTTTGTCCCTAGGCCCAAGAATGAGACTTGCAATATACAAAATTGAAAATGCTCTATTTGCCTTTTAGATTACCCCTCCTCTTGTGCTGAGGTCTAACAGCAAAACCATTATTATGGGCTTTCCTATCTTTCCTCCCAAGGGGAAAAAAAAGGCTTTCTTATAAAATCAATATTTTTGTGGCAAAATGTGAATTTTTCATAAAAAAGTGAATCTCATAACTTCTGAAACTTTTAAGTAATTGATTATTAAATCAGGGATCCGTAAATAATTTTCCTACAGATGATCCATAAGGTTGGCAAGTTCAGCCGATTTCATGGGGAAGCAGGGTCTTACAGTTAATTTATTGTTAGAGCAGGTATCTGGAATAATTTTTTTCGGCCTACGGAAGTCGGTACCACCTTGCCGACTTTTTACGATGTTTGGAATATTACATTTTAACCCCTCATATTTTGATGCGAAGTTAAAAAAAAAAAACCCATTCTCCATCCTGGAACCCTCCCGCCCTGCGATCCACCCGATTCCTTCGCCCGTCGCCGGCGACTCTTAAACTGTAAAACCTAATGCCAATTCGAAGGGAGAGAGGGGAGGGAGAATAAAGCGACGCGCCGCCTTCTCTTTGGATCCAAAGGGTTCCCAACTGGTGGCGACTCCGGCGGTGGCGATGGTGGTGCCTATCGTCGGCGGCGGAGCCGGAGGAGGATCGGCTCTTCCACCAACACGTCATCGGCGACCAAGTAATTAGTTAATCTATCTTTCTCCCTCTCTTTGATTACCTTTGGGCCCGCCTCCCCCCGCCGTCGATCGCCACCACCCACCGCCATCTCCTCGTCTCCTTTGCTATCCCCCGATCCCAAACCCTAGAAAGATCCAATCGCTCTACCGTATTCCTCCGGTGGTCTCGACCGATTCTTGGGCTGTCCGACCCTCTGCTCCTTCGAAATCATCCGATCTTTGGTTCCTCGCTTCAACTCCGATTCGCTGATCGTCCGAAAGAATGTCTCTTTTTATCTCGTTCCATCGTCGGAGTTCGGAAGGAACAAATTCACACGAAAAAAGGAAAAAAAAAAGTGGTGCATTTCTTGCTGACGTTTCCCTAGATTTTTGGGTTCTCTCTATCTCGGATTGGAAAAACATGGTTCTTTTCTTACCTTCTTAGTGACTTCTTTCTATTATACCTTCGATGCTGTTTTCAAGCTTCCTTTCTCTTTTCTAAAGACGGAGCAAGGGTATCCGATGGTAAGATCCTTAATTTTCTTGTTGTTTGGGGTTTTTTCCTCTCATTCCCGTCCTTATAGTAGTGTATCTTCCAGGGTTCACGGTCTTCTTCTTTTAGACTGAAATTCATGGTTTTATTTCGGTGGTGCTTTCTATATGGGTAGTTTTTCACTGGCTTGAAGAATGCAGAGAGTTACAAGGGGCACTTGGTAAATTCTGATGCCTGGATGACATTCACCTCCCGGAGGCTATCTCTACTTCAAAGGTGATATCTTGATTTTTTCTGCATCCCATGTGGGTTGAATGCTGCTCTATGAGGGCCTAATTTAGTATGCTGTGGTGTTTGTTAGAATGGCAGTAGGTTTTGGAGGATGCCTGAATGTTATCTATGCAGGGCCAGCCTGAGCCTTAGGCTAAGGCCTTTGCCCAAAGGAAGGCCTTCGGAAGGCAAAGAGAAGATAACCACAGAAGGAAGGGAGTAGGCAAAAAGGCACCGACTTACGATGCAATAGAGGAGAGGAGAGAAAGAGATTGAGAGAGAGAGAGAGAGGGGGGGGGGGAGGGAGGTTCCTTGCCCTGTTTTCTGTGTCTGACCGTGACCAAAAGGAAGCAAAGGCCCCATATAAAACGGGAACAGGAGCTGGCTACGAGTCTTCCCCCTTGATGGAAGGGAGGTGGAGAGCTTCCTGGCCTGCAGAGGGGTAATTTGGGAAGTTGGGGACAGTAGTTTTGTTTTTGGTGGAGAGAAAGAGAGAGGAGGGATTTGGTTGGCTTGATACACATGTATGAAGCCACTCTTATCTTTCATCCCTTCTCTTTTTTGGTTTTGGTCTTGGTTTTCCTTCCCTCACATTACTCCTGATCCAGCTGGGCCATCAGGAAGAAAGGGGGATTGGAGATGGACTTCTTGGAGGGTGGAGATTCTTTTAATTTTCTCCTCTCTGTTTCTTCCCCCCTCTTGGGTGGTAGAGAGAGAAAAGGAGGGAGAGGGGGGGGGGGTTGAATGGCTGTTGTGCTGTGATGTTGCAGTTGCTGCTTGGGTACTCACTTGAAGGGGAGATGGTGGGATATCCTCCGTGGGGTAGGGGACTCTTCTTCCCCAGTAGTGTTCATGGAACGAGTGAACTGAGGCCAAACTAAAAGGCCCTATGACCTGGAGAAAAAGAGTAAACAGAAAGAAAACGAGAAGGAGGAACGGAAAGACGAGAGGAACGACTGGGACTTTTATTAATTAGATGGAGTGAATTTCCCATAATGCCCCTACTTTCTCTTATAGAGAGGTCCCTTTCTGGACAAATTCTTTCCTTTACCTTGACCATGAAGTGCCATGGGATAACCTTTTCCTATTCTGCTCTTGCTTGACATGGTAAACAGTATTGCCTAGCATTATCTCCGTTATTTAATCAGTTTCATGGGCTCTTCTTTTAGAGTAATTACTTTTCCGTGCTTCCATTCAAAAATTATATTAAACTGAAGAGGCTTCTTGTCTATCTTTGTTAGATTCATGCATCTTTGTTGAAATAGTGTACTTGACAGCTATCTATTTCCATATCATTTTTGTAAGTATTTTGTACTTATTAATTTTTTTATTATTAAAAATAAAAGGCCTCATTCACTGAATTCGCCTTAGGCCCCCAAATGTATTGGGTCGCCCCTGTATATATGTGTGGGAATGCAATCAAATATCTCCAGGTTCCAGTTGGGGTTTGCAGGAAAAATCTTCATATGGAAATGTTTCATATTGGATATACATCTGCCTTATACCTGCATTATTATTTTTGGTTTAAGTAGAGTATGCTTGACACCAGATAGCCCTTGAATCTTGATATGGTTTGAAACCCAAATGATGGGAATGACATCATCAAAATAGATCGTAGCTCATAATAATTTTTTGAGTAATATAGTGTAGGTACATGTAATATCTTGCTAGACAATTGCATGCCAAGCAAATTCCTCGGCCCCTTAGTCATTGCTTTGATGGATTTAATTTTAAACATTCTGTTCATCTAGTTATAGGGAATCTTGACCAGTCTTATTTATTACTGTTCATGCCAATTACACATGCTATGATCATAAAGGGTGTGCTTGCAACATTTAGGCTTCACAGACCTGTTGTTTTCTAACATTGTCCTTTCTCACTCAACCAAGCATTTAGCTCAAAATGCTCATATTCTGTATTTGTATGTGCATGTACTCTCTTTTTGCCCTCAAAATTTGATTTATACAATATGACCAGAATAATTACTTAGAGATTGTAATAATCATACCAACAATAATTACTGATAGCTGAGGCATGTGTTGGTGTTACTTAGTCAGCACAACTTTAACCAAAGTAGTTGTGGCAACAGACTGAGTGGGATTGCATCATACAGGGACCATGTTACTGCTTAAGCACATGTCAGCAATATATCCAACTTGAGCAAGAATGGCCTGTTAAACTAATTGATAAAATAGAAAAAGTTACAAAACTAATATAGCAGTGTACTTCTGTTTTGAGAGCACTTTCACCAAGTCCATCTCCAAGCCATCTCGAAGAAGGTATGATGACTGCCTAGTCAGATGTGCCACAATACTAATAGATTAAAGCAGTTCCACTTCTGAGCATAATACTTCAAGAGTTGTTTTAGTTTTACATGATTCTCCTCCCCTGCCCCCCACCCCTCATATGTATATCTTCAAAAAAAAATTATAAAAAGGAAAATCATTCATGTGCCAAGTGCTCCAATCATCTTAATGGCTTTTTCTCTTGTTGTTATCCTGCTCTCTCTTATCTTGAATTTAAGTTTTTTCTCCTAGAAAGGAAGTAAAGGCATTGCCTTTTCAGATGATGAAATGAAATGTCATTTTCAGGTAGTAAACTTTCAGAATGCTCGAGCATTTGAAAAGCGTGTTCTATTTTTAAACAAGGTCCCATCTGGAATGATGCGAAATTAGCCAAATCAGACATCTATGTGCTCCTGCAGGCTTTCTCATGCAAGCTTTCCCTAATATTGGTGCTCTTGGTGAAATTTCCTTTCTTGGGAAATTTTGCTAAGCACTTTCTTGAGCTTGCATTTAGATGCCTTCAGTGGAAGCGCATATCTCTGATGATAACAGCGAGATTGGTTGCTTGCTGACCAGATATGTTCCAGTGAATTCCTAGATTGAACATGCATTCTCGCCATGCCTTCTATTTGGATTTGTGGAAGCTTGATTCTATCTTTACTATTTGATTGCATATTTAATATCTGCATCACTTTGCCCTTTTCTAACAATTTAATGTTTGAAAAGTACAACTTCAGGAGTTTAAGACTTGCTAAGGAACAATTGACAGGTGCTTGTTGATAATGTTACAATTGCCTGCATAAATTTGATACAATTGGTGGCATAAGTTTGACTTTGAAAATGCCTCTTTGTCTTCAATGTTTTTTTCTCTTTTTTTTTTCAACTGTCACTATTTTCAAGTAATGGTTATTAATTTTTTTTACAGCTTATTTAACATGTTCCTGGCAAATTATTCAGAAAATCATTAGAAAACTGTATGAGATTTGATCTTCATGAGGTCTCCAAACTTGTTTTAAGTGATGCCCGTGCAAATTACGTTCAAAATTTTTGTTTGGCCTATATCTCATGTCGGCAGGCTGAATCTGATCCAAACATATCCAAAATTTTGGACAGGTCTGATCCTATCCCCTGGTCCAAAATAATATAAAAGTAGGCCCATAGTTTAACACATTGACTACTTGACACCCCTATCTCAGTTCTTGGTGCAAATTATGTTAATTTTAAGAGCATTTTGCATATAGGAACCCAAGCTTTTGACAATATTGCGCATTAAACCTTTCCTTATCCTTATTCGCAAATCTACGCAGATAAAGTTATGTTCTTATGTGTCATTCAGGAGCACCCATAATGTATTCCCTGCATCAGTGTTAAGAAGATAAAATACTTAACCCATCACATGCTACAGATTATGGGCTGAATCAGATTGAGGATGATTTGACCTATGTAAAGTACCAATCCATATTATAGATGAACAAACAAATATGGCGAAACAAGATGATTCCTTCACTTAAGGCTTTTCGGCATCATAATTTTCCAAAGAAGCACTTGGGACCATGAGGATGTAAACTTGGTGAGGGGGTAGAATGTAATGACTCTAGTCTATACATAGGAAACTAAATATGTAATGGATGCGTACAAAATATGAAAATGAACCCTTTTGCTAAGGTACTAAGTGTTGTCAAGCATCGTCTTAGATGACATGCTTTGAAGACTAATATATATGACTTTTCTAACTAGATTTTTGGGTTTTAGTAATGCTTATGTATAAAAGAACTTATGAAACTTAATGTTTGACAAACACAGTTGCATTGAAAAGACAATTTTGATTCGGAACCAAAAATCAGGATTTTCCAGGTTTTGGTAATGCTTATGCATGAAAGGATTTATGAAACCTTAAGGTTTAACAAATACCATTGCATTTAAAAGATACAATTTTGATTTAGAGCGAAAAAAATAAGGATTTTAGCTAAAGTTGGGAAACCAACTTTTTGTTCTCGAGGAATTGGAATTTTTAAATATTTTTCTTGAATTTAAGTAGTGGGTGCTTCCTTGCTTACATGTAATGTCTTAAGTAAATGGAAATAGAAATGAAAATAAAAAAAAGAGGACATTTACTGAAATGATAAGGATGAAGATGAGGATGATGACAATAATGAAGCAAAACTTGGCAAGAATTTTCTTTGTTTCCTTTTGCAACATAGGTAAGTAACTTTCTTCATGGATTTGAAATTTAGTTTCTATTTGTTTAGTGTTTCATTTGAATCTCTTAGTCCATTTTAAGCTCATTCATGGTCTTCGAGTTTTAAGCTGCATGGTCCTTGCCAAATTCTATGATTTTCCTTGTAAGTAACTTTGCCATGTTTTCGAATTCAAGTTTTGTGCTCTCAAGTCTTGAAATAAATCTCAAAATCTATATATTTGATAATGAGCCTCCTCCCTACCATTAGATCTAAACTTTGATTTGATTGATGTTTTTGAATCCCATAAACAGTTTTAAGCTTACAAATAGAATTTGAGTGGGTGCAGCTTATGGTCCATGTGTGATTAGGGGACACTACGATACGAACCCTTTTGGGAGTGACCATAGGCCGATCGTGACGTTGCAATTGGATTTGGATTCTTAGCCTAGTGAGAATCTTATGTTTTAAACCAAGTTAGTATGCGAGGACTTGCTCGAGCGTATGTTTAGTCCCACATTGGTTGTGTGCTGGGGAGATCTTGGGTAATATACAGGGCTAAGGAGCCTAAATAATATCTTCCAGCTAGTTTTTTTGGATGAGGTCTGAGTCGTTATACCTTTTTATGTTGCAAAATAATAATTCTGCCTCTTTCTAAAAATTGTTCATTAATTGTTCTTGAGCGGTTCTTGACAATTGTTTGCTACTCGCAATATTGATAAGGTTCAAGAGGGGGCCACAAAGAGCTGCTCAATTAAGTACTAAAATCTATTTTTAGGTTATCGCCACAAATTATTCGAAAGCATTATTGCATCATAAGTTTGTAGAGCAATTGTCAGTAGTGCATAAAGTGGATTCATTTGCGGTCAGGTAAGGGTGCTATAATATAATAGATATATTAGAGGTAGTTATTTAACATCTTTTAGCAAGATCTTTTTCCATCGAAGTCCTTTCATTTTTTGAGCATCTGAGCTGTTTACTGATTCAGGAATGTGATTTGTTGTATTCTTTCCGTACAGAGATGCCTGTTAGCATTTAATGACATGGACTAGATGAACAAACTTTCACAGGGTTATTTGCAAATTCATCTTTGAACCTGCATCTTCAGCCATGTAGGAAGTTGATTCTAATAGAATATTATATCTGGAGTTGCTTCCGCATAGAAGACCACCTGTTGTAGCCAATGTAAGGGAAAGAGGTAGAGAGGACGGTGGAATGGAGTGGTCTAAAGGGACTGTACATGGTCAGGGTAATGGAAGCAGTGAAGCTGGTGGAAAGGCAGTGGTAGGAGAGGTATTAATTTCCATGCCTCAATTCAAGTTAATGTATTTACTCCATATATTTGAAGGACAGTATTGTCTTGAAGATAATTTATCATCTTATGGAAGACTGAGACCCTTTCTTTATGAGCTAGCTTTTAAATAGCAGGCATAATGTGAGTATCACTTTTTGATTTTTGCCATCCATGGAATGATTAACAGGAGGAAGGCATGGGCATGGCTGATAAGAATTCATGAAGAAGAAAAGCCATGTTTAGAGGTTATTTTCTCTGCTACATGATCAACATATGTGTAAGATTGCTTCACTTTTTTTGTTGCTTTTGCATGTAATTAACCAGGTATGGTTAGAAGGAAGTCTTCATTAGAGGATTAGATACAATTGTGCAAAGGAAAGAAAACAATCCTGGCCCGCTTGCCTGTTTTACATTGACTTCAGAAAAAAGCAAATTGAACAATTATTTGTAATAGACGTACATCTGATTAAGATTTCTTATGGGTTTTCATCTTTTTCCAGTACAATGTGATCATTATTTTCATATTTACAAGGAGGATTTTACCTGTAACTAACAGACACTAGTGGATGATCATTTGTAGTATGTCTTCTGGTTGCGTCTGGGCTTTTAGCTTTTTCCAATACAATATGTGATCCTTCAATCATTTCCGGTGTTTACATTGAGGATGTTGCATGTAATTGAAACAATATTTAGTCATTGTTTCTTGGCAGGGTTGAGACTGGCTTCCTCAATTCCAGCATGGAGATTTTGCTCAGTTGGTGTGTGTGTGATGCGAGGGTTATGTTAAATTTGAATTGATGCAAAATGGCAAGACTAGCGATAGAAAATGGGAAGTTTATATGAGCAATAATGTCAATTTACATACACATTCCTGCAGTTGAGTTTTGAATGATGACTGTAGTATGGAATTCAATGATATACAATCGTATATGGATTGGAAAGCAAGGCAGTAATTGATTGAAAGATGAGTTGGAGAATGTTTTAGGTGCATTGTAGTTTAGGATCACTTAAGGGTGCAAGGTTAAAGTTGAGCAGGCTAGATGACCTTTAGGCAATGCAACAGAAGAGGATAAAGTGACTGGAATAAAAATGTGATGGTGATCTTGACAAAGGCCAGGAGACCTTGGTAATCGTAGACGCAAATCCTCCACAGCATGAACGGTACAATTTTGGTGGGCTCTTTAACATAGATGGAAACATAGAGGAGATTTTACTTGACCAAGGAAATTACTAGAATCAAGTTAACTGAAAATGCAATCTTCTGTTCTCAACGCTTATGTTGATGTTTACAAAATGTATACACACACACACACATGTACATATATAAAAACTTAGAACCTACGTATAGGGATGACAATGTATGCTGGTCAGGTCAGAATCTGCCCGGTCCAGACCCATTTCCAATTTGATCTAGTCAGGATAAGTCAAAGACGTACCAACCTTGCTAAGCATTTGATCAACCCCCTCTCTCCCCAACATATGACAACCTTCTCAAGGATAAGGTCAGTTCATATAGACCCAAAATTTGGCAGGTCAGTAAAACTGACCCAGACCCAGTTTTTTTTTTTTTTCTTTTATCTCCACCTGTTTCAGGCAACTTGGCAGGTTGAGGATGAGGGTTGCCGGCTTTTACTTTCCAGTCCTTGCTCCCTTGTTTCTCCAAAGCAGTTTGTGAGCATGCCCTAGTTTCTATTCAGAGCAAGTATGAATCAACCAACCATGTGATACTAACAAAGAATCAACGTGAAAATGTTTAAACAGTAAACCTTTCTTCTTTGCAATTAAAGTATGTGGGGTTTCTAAATATGAATTTCATTCTTATAGCTGACTAGTTATCATAGTCTTTGCTGCCTTTCAAGGTTTATTTAGAAGTAATGACTGTGTGTTCCTCAGTTTCTTCATTCTACTTTTGGTTTTGTGCAAGTTGAACATCATGGAAATTTTAGCTGACTGAACTTGCATAATTTGTGTTCATTACTCGAAACTCTATTGAATTTTAACAGACTTACTTGCTCTTTGTTTATCCTGACACTGGTCCTAGTGTCAGTTTTTTGGTCAATTTGATGCTATTGTGGAAATGTACATGTCAACCTAGATATATTCTAATCCTGTTTCTGAGAATTTGGCATCATTGACATTAATTTATTTCCATTCCATAATGGTTTACTGGCATAGGCCTTGACATTATTCTTCAGTCCTCTCAAACAACCAGTCACTTCAAATGCCTTTCAAGCAGCTGAGAAGGTCACTGCATGACACAATAATATAATTATTGTATGTCCGACAGAGACAGGTATACACACACTCTCAGAGAGGGAGAGAGAGGGAGAGTAAATTGATTATTTATAATGAGAGATGGCTGATCATCAAATTATCCAAGCAGGGACTTTCCTACATACTCTATACCTCATTTTATGAGGGATTTAGAGGCTGGTTCATGAGTTATAATAACTTTGGACATGTCTGATGCCTCTAATTCTACTCATCCATTTGGTAGCAAACCCAAAACCTCCTGAACGAATAGCCGTTCTGGTGCCATATTATGTTAGAAACTACTTCCACCACACACCTTCCTATTAGAACTATTTAAAGAGGTATCCTTTTTCTGCTACATTCAGAAAGTGCCTTGTGCTCTTTGAAATGTAGATGTTTTGCTTGACCTCTAGGATAGGCTGAAATTTTGTTATTATAGCTGTGGTGAAAGAATGCAAATCTAAAGGAGTTGTAGTTGGAACAATAGATCTTCACCTCATGTTTCTTCCTGATGTTGGTAAACTTCTTCAGTATGCCCACATCTGATGAAATTCTTACCATGAAACTGATCAATTGTTGATTTCATGAACTATTTTCTTCAGAGCAAGGTCACTGCTTATATTCTCTTGGCTTGGAGATCACACTTTCTCCTCATGGATCTTTGATTTGCATCCATGGTATCTCAGAGAGGTATCGTGTATTTCTAATCATAAAAAAAAAGAGTATTCCATTGCATGAGGCTTCTGCCACTGCAGGGTCTTGGAAAGGTTAGGATAAACTATGATATTGTACATTGTGGTCATATTATAACTTATTGATGCTTCCATAAATTTAAAAGGTGGTTGCAAGTTTTCCATAGGTCTAGTCTACCAGTCTTAGAATCCATGAAGAATTGACGGGCATTTAGAGTGTTTGATGCATATCCAACTTGCCTGTATGTGTCGCCACAAATTCTTTAAGCTAGTTCTAATCTATGATGCATTTTGCTTGCACAGCCTCTCAGCCTCTCAGGTTGTCTTCACTTACTATGCTTGCACTAAAAAGCAAAAGATGTTTTAGTTGGCAATTCAGTATCTTCTTGACATAAATATAGATACAACAACTACAGCAAATAGCATTAGTTATGTTAATAGTTCACAGATGTCATAGATTGTCACAAATAACTTATGAAACTGTTGGTGAGTCACTCAGTCATTGGGATGTATGGTCTAACAGTCTATAATTTTCTTTTTACAGGCATCTTTTTTCCAAAACAATGATGTAGGTATGATCTGGAGGAGTGCTGCTTGAGACATTCCTGGCATTTGGACCTAGGGGGGAAAGATGCTTCCTCTGTTTGCTGTTATATCTTCATTCTGATTCTCTTTTTTTTTGCCAAGGAATTCTGATTCTCTTTTGAAGACTTGTGTCTGACTGGGCTGTTTAACAACCTCTCACTCTAATGGTTTAGAAAATTGTTGCTCTGACCTTTATTTCTAATTTGTGGTGCATATCTAAAATTATTTCAAGTAATTGAAGATTTTTTTGAAAATAAATGATAACTTCATTACTTGCCATTTAAAATAATTGATGAACCAATAAAACTTAATAAAATTAGGATCTATGTATGCATGATTCATCTATGTAAATTGTTGCGAGAAGGATGTATTTCTAACAGGGAACAATCAAGTGGTAGACTGCAAGTGGTTCATATTGGCTCTTATTCTGGCTTGATATGGATTATTAATCCAAATAGACCTTACGTCTAATATTTGAAGAACTCAGGTGCAACCAACTAACTTGAGAGCTTGACTTAGATTGACCTGAATGGACCTAATGTCTGAGATTCGGGCACTGGTGCAACGCACTTTATTGATGGATTAGGTTCATGTCAGCCTAAACTTAAAGCTTTAGGGCTGCCATTTGTATCTAAACAAGACTGATGCCACTTCTGCAGGGTCCACAATTGACTTGGACTCTAGGTTCAATTTAGGGCCTATATCCAAGGGTGGTCTAAATATTTTGAAGATATGCTAAATCCAAATAAGATTGTCAGGGTTTGCCAATCAACGATATGTTTGGTTATAATGAGAATTGCACCAAAAAAACTCTCTTTTTAAAAATCTACTTTTCGGTTACTTATTTTAATAAAAATTAATAAGTTAAATAATGTATCACTGTATCTTCAGATTTTTTTTTCTTTCTAAAACAAAAACATAAATTTTCTTCCAACCAAACATAACCTGAACGCGAAATTCTTAGATGACTCGGGCACTGCATCAATAATTTAACAGTGTGACATTCTCATCTCTTCCCTGAACTTTCCGTTCTGTTCTCCAAATTCTTGATATCATGTTGGTAAAAAAAGATTGTGTCATAGTCAACTATTACATATTTAGCTTTTATAAACTGATTTCAGTAGCAGCAATTCCTGAGTAATTCTTCTATTAAAAAAAAAATCATGGGGAATTCTTCATGGGGGATAAAACCTGAAAGATGAGACAAGTATTGGCTATATTGCATTACATGGACAACAATGTTGTGGCGCTCTTTTTCTTTTGTGCCCAACGCCATCTCTTTCTTGTTCTGTAGCAAAAAAAAATAAAAAAGCCATCTCTTTCCACGCGGCTCCGTTCCTCGCTCCAACGGCTCCATGATTGATTTTAAATCGTCACAAGTGACGCCATCATCACCAAAGGCCAAAACTATGTCTCAGAGGTCAGACGAGGTGGCAAGCTCTCTCTCTCTTGTCCTCGACTTTTCCACGTCTTTCGTCGCGTGCTCTGTATCTTTTACTGAACTTTCGGGTCCAAGCCAAACCCGGCTTTTAATTCTCTATCTCTCTTTATTTACGTGCTTCCAACCTTTAACAATGACCTGAGACTTTGGCAGGTCATTAAGAAAATCGAACTCTTTTCTTTTGTCTCCAAAAGAGGCGAGTAGATACCATCTATCCACGTCAACCACCAAGAGTTCCTCTTAGCCACTCATGTGGATGGAAGAGAGGGGAAAAAAAATAAAAGCTGGAAGGATTGGGAATTTATATTGGCGTTAAACACAGGAGGCATGTACCACTGACGTGGTAGCCCAGTGGGGCATGATCTTACTTCCAACCAAGTGGTTCCGAGTTCAAATCGCACGGGCGTCGATTAAATTGTGGAGACCGGATGCTCTCTACTCGAATACGGAGTCTGGAAGGACGTTCGTTCTGTTGGTAGCCTTGGTGGTACCAAGTGTGACGTACTCATATGTGGTACTCGTGCCGGAGCCCAGAGGGATAACCGAGCCGGATCCATGAGTGGGGAGGTATGAGTAAAATCGGCCGGAGTGCTCAATATATGGTCATTTCTGTCCGCATCGAACATTCTTCTGGCGGGATGAGGGCCCAGTGGAGGTTGCTATATGAAGGTGGGCTTGTCCCTTCCTCCCCTCTTCCCTTTTTTTTTCTAGCAATAAATAAATAAATAAATAAAAGGCATGAATGCTGAAAAAGTAAGGGTTGATTGGAAATTTGGAAGTCACCGTGACCCAAGCAATTGGCAGCTTGCAGGGTGAAAAGCATTGCTAAGGACTATCAGCGATGATAGCAGACATTCAGCACACATTGCTTACAATGACTTGCGCTGGGGGAATATGATATTGTGTACACACTATCATGTCTTGAGCCAAATAGATACGCCAAGGATATGAGTGGATGATATTTCTGACATAAGAAAATCTAAGGTTGAGAAACTCGTTCCTAATTGGGTAAATATCTATTTCTAGATTTTTATTACATATTTAGACCATTTTAATTCGCGGGTGTCGTGCATTCAGCTAAGGACGACAACAACCACCAAGGGTGGGTCCATTTTTGCAGTGTGCCACTTGTTCAACAAAACTTAGCTGAGGTCACTTTCTCTCATACATAAGGTTTGAGGCTAGTCCGAGATCGCCTTCTGTCTCATGGGTGAGCCTTTTGAACACGGAGTTTACCAATTGAAGGATTTTTTAGCAGGTAGAAAAGCTTTTAATATTTGGATGGAAGAGAAGAGATGGATAATTTTAATACTTTTGCATGATATGCATGAAATCAAATCTTGACCATAAGATGGCTGGATGTCATTGTTCTCTAACCATTAAAAAAATATGCACATTTGGCACTGGTGTTTTCGAATCTATAATTAAGTCAAAATGTAACATCTGTATCTACTTTTTTCCAAATATTAATGAGACTCATCCCTCGTGCCAAGGTTAGTCAGCTATATAGTTAAGCTTAATATCCGAGTTATTGTATTAGAAAAGATAATCATAACTTTTGGCGCCTGAGGATTGTTTATGAGATTATTTTGCACTTCCTATCATTGTCAACTTTTGGAATGGCAGGAATGTCTGCTTTCGACTGTCATCCAAAGTGCATCATTTTTATAACCTTACTACAATTATTGCTAGTAACTTCTAGGGAAAGAAGTAAAGGAACGAGACAGCCATAGGAATTTGGAGTTTTAACTATGATTTAGAGAGTGTTTTGAGGGTGAATGAAAGGGATTTCACCTTTGTGTAATTTCGAGAACATTTATCGATGATTCTAAAATTTCTGTTCCAAGTTTTGAATGTGGATAGTCATTATCTATTACAGCAGTGGACCAGTTGTTGTAAACTATTTCTCAAATTTTTTAAAATATACTAGAACTTCATATAATATGTTCAATATCACTCATATTATATTTTTATTTTAAACAAACTTGAATATTTTTAACGTACTGATAATCATAACCATAGTAATGACCGTCTTGCAAATAATTATGTAGCAATCCTTGTTATTATGGTAGCATTGGTGTAAGTTTTACGGTATTTTTTTTCCATGACTTCTCTTCAAATTAGCTTATTTTCTCCTACTCTTTTTGAGATACTTCACCATAAATTTAAAAAATTCCCAATGAAGTCTCCTCAAATCTCAGCAGGCAATTACTGTTAAAATCACCACTTATTTCAAAAGCTTAAGCCAATAGAATGAGCTAGATTTATTTATATATTTTAATTTTTTTACACTTCTTCTCTTATGTGGGCCGAAATTCTCTTTCAATGGGTGAGCCCAACATATAAATTTTTTTAATAATAAAGCTAAAGAGTGCAAAAACAGAGTTCAAACTCAAGACCTCGACTCTGATACCACGTTGAAATCACGACTTATCCCAAAAACTTAAATTAATAGGATGAAGTAGATTTATTTATACATTTTAATTTTCATAAAATTACAATAGTCTTTTTATTTTTTATTTTTTGTGCGTGCGCGCGGGGTAATGATTGACAATCATTTTCGTTAAGATGTAGTTATTACAGTGCTATTAAGCTGGCATTGCTGTGCGTCCTTGCTTTTTGGCTATTACTAAAAAGCGCCCTTGCATATGCTTGCCAGCCCTAAGTTTCCTTTATACCTTCATCATTGAGATGTGGCTCAGCTCTCTTATTGGTACTAATAACAAGTTTTTGAAGGTTAAACTTTATAGTTTCCAGAATCCTAGACTCGGCATATAATCTTTTGGTTACTCTATTTTTCTACTGGTGCTTATCCTATTCAATTTCTTTCGCATCTCATGGATGCCACATGCATCGATTAGTTAACAAACATCTTGTATGCAAATAAGTAGAAAAGCAGAGGCAACAAGAAAAATACCTCGATAATAACATAAAAACTTTGTACAAATCAAATATATTATTAATGTCTTTTTTTTTCACTATGGCTGCTAAGTAGTAAAATCATAAAAGGTTGGATATATCTAAGGTATTCCGAACCGATATCGGTAAGCATACCGGTGGTCTACCGGACCGGTTTATCGTTCTTTGTACCATTTCGGGACCGGCCCGTACCGACAGCTGGAGCCGGAGAAGTCGAGGTGAAAAAGTGAGCGAGCGGAGAGGAAGGAAGGAGGAGAGGCCTCCGTCGCCAACGGAGGGTTTTGAAATAGAGGAAGCGGCCTTGGCCTCCACCGCGCCCTTGCGGGCTCTGCCGTCCTTCTGCAGGCTCCACCGACCCTTCGTTGGCAACAAAGGCCTCTCCTTCTTCCTCTCTTTCCCTCTCGTTCTTTTTTCTCTTCTTCTTTTCGGTTTCGGCTAGGTTCTGCCAGTACGGGTTGTGTACCATTTTTCACAGCTGAACAGTACTGATCAGAATTTGAATCGGTAAAATACGTGCTGAATCGATCAGTATGGTCCGATTCAGTATACCATGGATATATTTTAAATTTGTGTGCAGTTTTATGTGACACTATCACCATCCATACGTGATAACCCAGACGAGAGAGATAAACTATAATTTTTTGGTACATTGATAAATCATAATTTATAAAAATATAGGAAGATAATGGGAGTTACCCCCTCCACATCTTTAAGCTCACATGCACAGGACCCAAGGGAACCGGAAAGTGGGCACCTCCCTGTAATATAGTGGCAAAGTTAAAAGCTAATTTTTACCCTGCAATGAATGCTCCATCATATATGGCAAATAATTGCGCATGGCCACTGCAGGGCGCATGGGCACGGAGGCAAGCAAGCAAAGAATTTTATTTTTTTTTATTTTTTATTTTTTTTTTGGATACATTCACGTCTCATTCATAACATAACGAATATAAATGCAGCTCATAAAATTAAAAAAAAAATACAAAAAAGATGAAACCAAAATATAGTGTCCCAAATAAAATCTCAAGAATGCCGAGCTACAAAAAATGTCATCCAATTCGCCGTACTGTTCACCTCTCTATAGACATAAGTAGCCCGATGGAAGTCGCACTCACTCAAAAGACTATAGATATCGTAGATCAGCTGCATTCTACCGGCCCCACGATCCGGCTTCTAAATCCACTTAATCATTATGGCTGAGTCCTTCTCAAGAATAATGCGATCCGCGCTCAGCACATGCCTTGCATAGGAGACTCCGTCTCATGTGGCTCTGGCCTCCGCACCGACCACTCGATCATTTTTTTGCTTTTGGATGTAGGATTGTTATGCACAGCGGAAGATTAACTGAAGTAAATCATTTTACTAACCTCCGGCCATTGTTGATTAAGCACTTTGATTAAACACCAACCAAGCACCTTCACACACGAGGAGGAAGAGGCCTATGGGAGAGAGAGAGAGAGGAGATCTGGAGCTTCCAACCTATGCAGGACTTGAGTGCCTTAGGTGATGGATCCACAAGCTATTTATACTGCTAGGTTAGGGATTCGGATCTTTATCTTTAAGGTTTATCTCTAATTAGTTTTCATCCATCACAGAAACTACCTAATAAGATAAACTATGAATAATCTCTAATCATATTAGATTAAGTTACCATTTAAACGAGGTTGTATTTATCCTGATGTAGGTAAACTTAATTAAGTGGGTCACATCAAGTCTCCTAAAATTAGGAGACAAGCTAACATTGGATTCAAAGCAATGTCCACTAGGTGGCCACTACCAAGCTTGAGGATTTTCTTAGGAAATTTGCAGCTGAGTTTGGTGCAGATATTGGCAGCCAGAGCCATTGGCATGCAAGTGTTGGGGGTGCCTCCACTCCTAGGATTCCATCTACTATTTTTGTTTTCTTATCCTGAATTTTATGCACTAAAATAGAAGCCACATCCAAGAGAATCCTCGCTTGCCAGCTCCATTTCACAGGGACACTCACCTCTGGCTCTCTTCAATCATTCAACATTCAAAGAGTGATGAGTGGTTCATGCCACTGCATCAAGAGTTGGAACTACAAGTAATTAATGAATTCTATTAACAAACCTTTCTAAATCTGTATGTAACTAATGAGCTTGCATGAGCCGTGATCCAAGCAATTTCTATTAATTCGTTCGTCTCTGAATGCGGTGCCCATCATTCAACATGATACGCATTCATCTTTTTTTAGCAATAACTTAGATATTATTTTAAATGTTTTCCTGGATTTGATTAGATATATCATGCGTTTATTAATCTTTTATCGGTGCATTGATAAGGGTGTACCAAATCCTCCGGCCAGAGATGGACTCTAATTTTTTTTTCAAGGAGAGAGGAAATCATATTTTTGTTCAACTAAAGGACACCATTCATGAATCATCATTTTTTTAAAATTAACTTGTTTAAAATCAAAAGGCAGATGTGATGAGCAACCCGTGCGAGCATGTGTCTGTTCCACATCGGTTATTTGCTGTATAGATCTTGAGTACTTATACAGGATCAAAGAACTCAAATAACACCTTCCGACAATTCATTTGGATGATGTCCTGGATTGTGGCAAATGGTATCAGAGCGGACTTGGCTCATAACTTATGTGGACTATGAGACACTGCAGTACAAATCAATTGGGGCTAACTATGAACCAATCGTGGTGTTTATAATTAGATTTGAATGGATGTGAACCTTTAGCCTGACGAAGACGTCAGGGCTTGAATAGGAGGAGTATGTGAGGACCAGTACGAGTATGTATTTAGTCCTACATCGGTTATTTGCTGGGTAGATCTTGTGTATTTATATAAGACCAAGAAACCCAAATAATATCTTTCGGCTAGCTATTTTGGGTGAGGTCATGTTCATCTCTTCGAATCCAACGAACCAATAAAATGATACAATACTTTTAACATATTCTATCCTTACACAATTCATAGATCATTGCACTTCAAAGTTATTTAATGCACGATGTTGTATACAATTTAACAATTTATAAGTTAAGATGTTGATTATCATGATGCTTTTGGATGAACTTTAAAATCATGTTTTATAATTTTTAGATATTATGATTCATTAAATTAAAATTCTCCATATTGGTGATGCTGCAGAAATTTATCCTATAGTTTTTATTTTAGTTATTAGAGCTCTGCACAAACTAAATCTTCATGAAAAACTATTGTCTCGAGACTGTGCAAATGCAAGATCACTCACAAAACTTGTGGACCTCAGCTTATGCTGGGGCTCATCTTACATATTGGAGAGGGTTTGGCTGCTATTGAAGTTGAAAATATATAAGCATCCAACAAAAATATTATGCATTAGGGTTTTCTTCTTAGATGCATCTAGTCAGATGAAGCTTTTGAAGGAAATTACAAAATGCACGCTTCATCCTAAGACATGGAGTTTGCTGAACTCAATCCTACTTTACATAATAGATATAATTAAGTCGTCTTCTTCCAAAAATCGTTCACCTTCTAAACTTAGCAAAGGCAAGATTTTCGAACCAAGTCTCTTATAATGACCGCCCAACAACTTCGCCAACTTGATAAATTGGTACGTTCCTCTCTTGCAATCTTTACTAGTTATGGAATATGAACTAACAAAAAGTATATAAAATAATGTGCATGCGTGCGAGAGAGAGAGAGAGATAGATGATATGAGTTCTTGTATATATTATTTTCATGTTGCTACATCTAATATGTGGTGTGTTTTGGAAGAGCCATTGCTTAGATTTCACGGAGCAAACTCTACATGATTCGTTTGTACTTCTCGAATGGGGCTGGCCAACATTTCCCAGAATCATATGGAACACACATTCACACGCACACGCACACATACACACACACATATATATATATATATATATATATATAGACACACACACATATGTACATATATATATATATATATATATATATATACATATATATATATATACATACA
>JAOXJJ010000840.1:3834-21109 GCA_025769935.1 Phoenix roebelenii
ATATGATCCGATGCCTTGCACGCCTGCGCGGCCCGCCGTGCGGGCGTGCGGCGTCTGCCGCGCCTCGGGCTCGGGGCATGACATAAAGTTCCCTTCCACATTCCATCATATCTTTATCTCTCTTTGAATAAAATCTCATGAAAAGCCTTTGCCAAGAAACTTACCCACTAGTGCCACTTTTCACTGAGGACATGTCTTATCAATATCCTCATCGAAAAGCAGCAGTACTTGTGTACATCTCTCCTGCATTGCAACTACCTCGTCAGTCGTTGCCTTAGAGGTCTCCCATTTAAACTTACGCAGCTAGCCCTTGGATAGCCTAAGCCCACGATCTGGAATACTTGGACACCTTTGCTCCATTTTTGCTTGTTGCAGTTTGTGGTGGTGAGCCGTTCACCTCTTTTTGGGTCAAATCTGGGTCTCTGAGGTCTTTTGTGAAGAACCCCTCTCCGAATTAGGTCATTCAGTGGTTGCCAGGCTCTCCTTCCCCTCCTTAGACGGGCCTTCTGAAACCCTTGTATGATTGTGGATAACAAAAACAATTGAGCCATCTCTGTAATTTGGAACAATAAGATGAAATGTTGTTGATAAAATAATTGGATTTTATATTTGTTTAGTCTGCATATGTCTTGGACCCAATCAATAGGAGTCATTCATTAGTAATCATTTCGGCTTTTGATCTCTAATAGTAAAATTCAATATTTTAGACATTATCACAAGGAAATGGCTACATATATAGACTAATAACTTGAGAATCTGTTTTGCAAAATGATGATAAATTGTTTATTGAAAGCATTTGGATGAGAAATTTTTGTTTTAGTTATACCTTATAAAATACTCTTTGGAATCAAATGTGGAATACTTATTTGAAAAAAGATTTGTATGTACAAAGCCTTGAAATTATATTTGCAATCTTGATTAAGAAAATTCTACTTTTGTCCAATAAGCTATCTTGTATTGTGAATCTATAAATCATCCAATGTTTCTTTATTGTATTTGCTTCATCTTTTTGGTGACAGTTGTTGGTTTCTTACTCGGCTTTCAACTCACGCTTTTTCTTTCTATTTTTTTGCAAAGCTCGAGAGTTAGGAATTGATGAATAGAGGTTGGGAAGTGAGCGGAGAAATGTCTCAAACAGGTCGATACCGCCTCTATAGTTTTGTTTTGAAACTTCTTTGATAGTGTGGTTTTGTAAGAACTAATTAGATCTCTTAAAAATTCTGAGAAAAGGTTATTGAAACTTCTTTGATATTGTGGTTTTGTAAGAACTAATTAGATCTCTTAACAATTCTGAGAAAAGGTTATATTCACGTATATGTGGTTCTGCCTTATTGTTTGAACTTTTGGTTATTTGGACTTGGCCTATGATCAAATCAAACCTTTTAGAAATATTGTTGGTTCTGGAATTTTATTTAAATGTTAGAATGATTGATATATGTTGTCTGACAAATTGTTAACTTGCTTGCATGTGGAGCCAAGTTTTAAGTGTGCATGGCGAGTTGTCACGTTCCTCGATATCATATTAATGTAGTGTCTGTTTGCGAGACATTATATTAGCACAAGGAACTGGACATTTTTTCTTGAATTATAACCAAGGTACAGAGAACCTTCATATGGTCAAGCACATTTTAGTTCTGGAAAACAAGAACATACTGCCAGATATCTTGGAAATCACTAATTTTGAATGTGTTATGCTGCCAAATAAATCAGGGCATGCTATATTCTCCTATTAAAGTTCAATATCCTACTCAAGGGAGAAGGTTGAACGTGATCTTTTGATAGTTGCTGGTGTGGCGAGAACTTTCATATAATTTTGTTCTTGTTTTCTTATTTAGATAGAGATTTAGAGCCGTCTAACATGAGCATACAACTTAGTTTCTAAGTACAATTCACTATTATCGATGCTGATAATTCGGGCCTCAGGTTTCGATGATGCCCATGCCTAAACAACGGCCACTACCAAAACTGTAACTTATCATCATCATAACATAAGTAGCAGTCATTGTCTGCAAAATTCAACCTGCACTGAATGTTTTGAATGAAACAGTTGTTATAATGAAATTCAGTAGCCAGTAAAATAAAAAATAATGAACAATAAAGATCAGATAATGGTGCATTTTGTCCATATATATTGTTAATATGAAGGGAGATTTAAATTTATAGACATATTATTTTGATCATACTAATAGCGAAATGTCAGCTAATGACGAATATTTTAGGACAGACGTGTCATAGCCAATAAAATGTAAAATAAAAAATAAAAAATAGCAAATAATAATGCTTTTTGTCCAAGTTTATGGTTTGAATTAAGATATCAAAATATTAATTAATGACTATTATTTTAAGATAGCCATGATGAAGGGAGATATACCTAAAATGGCCCATGGACTATTTCAACGGCCATTATTTTAAGAGTAATGTCATAGGCCCAACCCTGTCAGCAGTAAAAGCCCCATACTGCAAGCTTGTTACCTATGGAAGCCCCTTCACTGCTGGCTCGTTACCTCCAGGGGGGGGTGTCAGCGAGTTGAGCAAGTTTGGCTTATCTCAGGCTTGGTTCAGGAAGTTCTCTAGTCAAGCTCATTTTGAAGCTCAACAAACTAGCTGGAATCTGGAAAAAAACAGCTCGAAATTAGTTTTCAAATCGAGCCAGAAATTGACCTAGTTCAATTAAGCTCCGCTCGATAAAGCTCAAACATATCGAATTATATATAAATATATTTTATACATAATACGTAATTGAATTAAATTTTTGTTAGATATTTTTAACTTTATATATCAATTAAATGTTAATTTAGGTCTGAATCAAATCTTGGACCGAGCTTTATTTAATTTTAGCTTGATTTCAGATCAATTTAGAATTATCAAGCTGATCAAATATGCTCGTGTTTGGCTTGAATTGAAATTAAACTCAAATTTAACTTGAAATGACGGTAAACAAACCAAGCTTGATCCCAGAGTTCATGGGCCAGCTCGATACATCAAAGAGTCCTAGCAGCAGTACCAGTCCTCTAATAACATATCATTGTTGGATCCCAAGGTACTCGACCATTAGAGCTGTCGGTAAGAGAGTTAGAGCTGTCAGTAACACAGATTTGGAGGCCAACCACACCTGCCGAACCCCACTAAGATAATAGTGGCCAGTATTGTTTGGTGTCAGAACCAGTAGCCAACCCCAACCATATGACGTAATCGTCCTCACATTGTCCTCTCTCTCTCTCTCTCTGTGGAATTCAGCTGCTTGGTTGCATAAATCCTCCAACCCCAACGGTCACTAATGACGGAACAAGTCCTTCTCATACATTTAGTTGACCAAATACTGTTAAGAAGCCGCATGATGACTGTGTTCTGCGCTTCTCTCTATATATGCCTCTCTTCCATGACCCAGTAGAATCAGCTCTGCTCTTCCCACTGAATTCTTGGCTTCTCTTTTTAGGTCCTCTCTTCCATCTGGGTTCTGAGACTTGGTATTCCTCAATTATCAAAGATGGTATTCTAAATCCCTAATTACTTTCTAGTTATCAGTTATACAGCAGTGATTCTTACCCTCAGTTCTTATATCCTTCTCATGTTAGCTAACTGCTATTATACGTCTGGTAATAATCCAAATCTTTAAGCACTTCAATTTAATATTTTTTTTTTTGTGAAGAGAAAACATTTTCATTTCAAGTTAGACAGCATCATTCTTCACTTGATTCTTCTTATATTTCTCTCATGTTCGCTTGTTGTTAATGATCCTTTTCATAATATAATAAATCTCTGGCAGTTCTTTTCCTAAGTTTAAAAAACGACTACTTACCTTTTCTTCTGATATACTTCTCATGACTAGTTAATACTGTTATATCTGTTTGGTGGGATTCTACATCTCTAATCACTTTTTTGTTTTAAGCTAAACACCAGTAATTGGGTTGATGATATGGTGTTTCTTTGGTGTTTAGATTGTAGAGCTCAAAGAGAAATTTGAACTTAGCATCAAGCAAGGGGAGATAACACTTGTTCCCCCAGCAGAGGAAACAGATAAGGGCCTCTACTACCTCTCCAACCTCGACCAAAACATAGCGGTGATTGTTCAGACTGTCTACTGCTTCAAGTCAGACGACAAAGGAAAGGAGAGAGTTGCTGAAGTAATCAAGGAGGCCTTGGCGAAGGTTCTTGTCCAATACTATCCACTTGCCGGGCGGCTCACAATCAGCTCTGAGGGTAAACTTATAGTAAATTGCACAGGAGAAGGTGCAGTTTTTGTCAAGGCTACGGCAGATTGTGAGATGGAAGACATCGGAGACATCACAAAGCCCGACCCCATGACTCTAGGCAAGCTTGTTTATAACATTCCTGGTGCTAAGAACATACTGGAGATACCTCCTCTGGTAGCTCAGGTCAGGAAGTCACTCATCTTCTTCTTCCTCCTGATCAGATTGCTTCGCGACTCGGAAAATCCATTATTTAGTAACTAACCTGTTGGCAGTGATGGTTGGCCTAATGTGAATGGTAATTAGAACTATGTAGAATTTTAATCCTTTGGTGGTATGTTAACTGTTAGGAATATTATAAAAGAAGTCCATGCAACTCTGAAAACTAAATCATGTTACCTTTTTTTTTTTCTAAAATAGAAGCATTTTTCTAGTAGATGAAGGTCTGACCCAGAAAAAGAAAATTCTTGCTTTGTTAGAGAGGCTAAAGGAGAATTTTTGCATGAATACCCTCCTAAATATTGAATGTTGTATGAATACCCTTCCAAAATTAATATTTACATGTATATCCTCGTAAAACACTTGTTTTACTATTCTGTCTTTTTTTTGTATTTTTGCTTTTGTATACGTACCCATTCTATCTAATGACGTTAAAAAATTAACGATTTCAAATTAAAATAACTAAAATACTCTCAATGGGTGGACATGCAAATAGATCACGATCCCGAAAGAAGACAGGGACAATAGTATAATTTTATAATTTTATTTTATTTTTAATTAATATAAATTTGATTTTTTTAACACCATTAGAATAATCATTATATTCGGGGCATTTGTACAATAACATAGTTTTATGAGGGAATACATGTAAATAACAATTTTGAAAGAATATTCATACAAAATTCGATATTTAGAAGGGTATCATGCAAAAAATCTAAAGTTATTATAAGGTTGGTCACAGGGTCTTAAGTTTTTATGTGATTTCTGCTCCCTAGTAGCATTAGCTTAATCTGCATGACTGTTAAGATAGGTTAGTTGTTTTAAGAAAATATAAGGTAGCTTTCCTACGTGTCAGCTGGCTTTCGATTTTCCAAGTTAACATTCATTGCCAAAGCTGCCAAGGCCCAGACTGAGTCACAATTCACGATGTTGGTACGAATTCGAACTGTTGCTTGATTTGAGTAAATAGTTATAAACGTTTTCTCTCTTTCGATAAAAGGCTGGAATTGAACATCTAATTGCTCAATGGCTGAAAAAATATAGAAATATACCACCTCATCGCACACCAGGCCATCATTATGGGACATGAGATCTATTAGTACTATACTAAGCTGGTGATGAATTAGTTTCAGTTTCATTCATGTATTCTTATTAGATGACTGTTAAACTGATTTTGAGTCACTGCTTTTGATCCACAATTGGCCCTGGCATTTTTTTTCTCTTCCAGGTTACTAAGTTCAAGTGTGGAGGATTCATCCTTGGACTAGCCATGAACCACTGCATGTTTGATGGTCTTGGGGCCATGGAATTTGTGAACTCATGGGGAGAAACAGCGCGGGGCCTGCCGCTAGCCGTGCCACCATTCACAGACCGGAGAGTTCTCGAGGCCCGGAATCCTCCTCTTATCACCTTCCCCCACCATGAATTTGCTGAGATCGAAGATGTCTCTGATACATGCAACCTATACCAAGAAGAAATGCTTTACAAATCCTTCTGCTTTGAACCTGATAAGCTTGAAAGCCTCAAGAGGAAGGCCATGGAAGAAGGAGCTCTCAAGAAGTGTACGACTTTCGAAGCACTCTCTGGATTTGTATGGAAAGCCCGGACTGAGGCATTGAAGCTCCAACCTGATCAGAAGACTAAACTCCTCTTTGCAGTGGATGGGAGGTCAAGGTTCAACCCTCCCCTCCCAAAGGGCTACTTTGGCAATGGCATTGTGCTGACCAACTCTCTTTGTGGTGCGCGGGAGCTCATGGAGAGACCGCTCTCCTTCGCGGTTGGGCTGGTTCAGAAGGCAGTGAACATGGTCACTGATGAGTACATGAGATCGGCGATCGACTACTTCGAAGCAACGAGAGCTAGGCCTTCTCTGACTTCTACCCTTCTGATAACTACATGGTCTAGGTTGTCCTTCCATACCACAGACTTTGGGTGGGGGGAGCCAATTCAGTCCGGGCCCGTGTCTCTTCCTGAGAAAGAGGTGACCTTGTTCTTGTCTCATGGGAAGGAGAGGAAGAGCATAAATGTGCTTCTGGGGCTCCCAGGTCCAGCAATGCTCAAATTCCAGGAGCTGATGGAGATATAGGAATAGAGGGAGGAGAAACTGTTTGTCACCATGGCGTCTATTCTTTATTACTGTTGCTTATTAGGTCTCTTTGAAGCAGGATTGTGTCTCGAATTGCTTCAGTATAAGAGAAGCGGTAATAGCTATATTGAAAATTCGAGATCTGATCTTTAGAAATTAATGATTAATTTAATGACTAAATAAAAAATAACTAATAAAGTGTGCATTTGGATACCCGTAGTTGGGTGTATGCGAAGTGAAACTTTCTTTGTTTCATCTTTTTTGGTGTTTGAATTGCCGTAAGTTGACAAAGATATTTGTAAATCGACTGCATTTGGGGCTTTTCTATAACACTTTATCTGATGATTGAATTTGGTACGTGACAAACCATACAACTAGAAAATGCTTAGAGGCATTTGTATAGTGGGTTCAAATCCTAAAAAGGATAGTGGTTGGTGGAGATATAATTAATATTATCTCAATAATTCAATCAAATAAAGTTACTGTTTTCATTTACAGGCAAACAATATGAGACTTTATGTTATTGCAACTGCGACTAAACCAAATATAGGAAATGTAGTCCCAAATGCAGCAGCTACAACCACATGTAAACCCACTACATACGTTTTCAAACTCAGGTATCCATAAGCAACTAGAGTCATTTTAATTTTTCCATTTTAATATAACATAGTTCTACTTGATCCTTATGAAAGTATTGGACTCTTACATGAAGTAATCTTCCATGTGACCAATGATAAAAATACAATATCAAGAAACTAATTAGAAATAGCACAATTATCACATACATAAATATATATAAGAAGAAAGCCTATATATGAATCATACTTGCGTGAATTCTTTAACATGTAAAAATATTGTTCCTCATATCTACTAACAAAAAAATTACTTAGGACTAATCAAGCATTACACACTAAATTGAACAGCTTCATTCTCAATAAATAAATAAATAAATAAAAGAAAAATTAACAGTTCAAAATCAGCATTTATTACATTAGAACAGGCTGATGATAATGTTTTAAGATGACCAAGATGAATTATTGTTACTAAACAATCATTAAAAATGAGCTTTTGTTACATCAGAACAGCCGAATGGACCAAGATGCTTTTATGACAGCTCTAAATAAGCTTTCATTACATTACATCAGAACATCTTGGCTCTTGACAGTAAGTGGTTACTAAATTACTTTTTAAGCTTTCATTGGCAAAGTTATTTCTAGTGGAAGGCCTCAAATGGATTAAGACATCTTCTAGGAGCCCATTAACCGAAGAGGGCCATATAAGAGGAGAAAAGAGCTGCATGAAATATTTTGGGCCTTTAGAAAGAAGATTGTGCCCTAGATGAGATATTCCATGACCCCAAGTTGGAGTCAAAGCAACTAATTAAATAAGGAAAATATCATGCCTCCGACCCAAGATCGTGAGCCAGGGGCCATAGCAACCACCGTATACAAACATGCCGGGCATCTCATCATCACATCATAAACAAATAGCAAAATAAATTTAAATAATAATGTTCAAACTTATTTTTAAATAACTAATTCAAAATTAAATATCTTACATAGCCAATAATATTCTAACATCTTCCATAAACTGTAATAAACCTTAATCTAAACTAAAGATGCCAAAATTTCTGTTTTTAGTCACACTTCCATAATAAATCTCCGAGTCAAGCTAGTTCTTCGAATCTATAAAAACTGTAGAATATAAATAATGTGCTAGACAACTAGTAAGCAATGAACACCTTAGCTAGATAAGTCAAATAATAAAAAAATAATAAATGCTGAAATTAAGCATGCAAAGTATATCAATTCAAAACCAAATCTATATGCTATCTAGTCATTTCAAATTTTAAATTTTGTTAACAAATCAATTTCTTTTAAAACATTAAGTTCATCTCGACAACTATAAATTATAACCATATTTATAGCTTATGGCTGCGCCAGAATATGAAGTTCAATAGTATTCAAAGTGTCAACATAACCTCTACTGGTAGAATATCAATATGCTAATGTATAACCCCTATTGGTAAGATGTTAGCATATAACTTATGTTGGAGGAGTATCGATGTACTAGCACATAACCCCAATATTAGTGCATAAGTCCCATTGGAAGGGTATCGATACATAGTCAGGCTACTAAATCATCTTGAACTAAACTCTCTTTCTATAAATCAGTTTCATGCTCTAAATCAAAATATATGAAAAACCATCCGATATCGAATTTAATTAAACATAAGCCATAATAAATCCATACCTTCAATAATGCATCAATTAATATTCCATAATAAGAGATATGCAACACACAAATACTATATTTCAAGTTCATAAATCACAAATAATACGATTCAAAACTGAATAATATAAATATTATATAATTTGCTAATAAATCTAGAAGAAGAGTTACTTTACTTATCTTGTTAGTGAAATCCAACTAACAAATCCAATTAATTCCGACAATTTCTTTCAGAGCCTATTATTCAAAATTATGTTTTCACTAAAATTTTATCATAATTGTTTAAAAAATAAAATACTAAATTCTAACATCCTCACAAGTTTGATTAAGTGGGAGTGCTTGGCACACCGATCGGTCTGATTAAGGCGAAACTCATCTGATCATATTCGAACTAGGGCGCAGGTAGTTCAATAAAAAATAGAGGTGATTAAATATAATGGTGTCTAGTAAGGGCTATGGTAGGGGCTAGCACGCTGCATGACGATTCTAGATCAAAATCCTTTACTAGTGTATATCCAAAATCACCGAGAGGTATCCTTATCAGATTTAACAACCCTAAGAGAGAGTAGTGAGAGACAATCCTGGTAGAAAGAGAAAAAAGAGAGAGAAAGGATGGGAAAGAGAAAGAAAAGAGAGAGTACAAGATTCTCACTCTCTAACCAAGGAAGAGGAAGGGAGAGGGTGGCTATGGGTGGTGCTTGGGGTCAGGAGCCAGCAGTGCAAAAGCCTATCTAAAATTAGCGTTTCAACCCATTTAACCATGAAAGCAACATATCCTAGTAGCTAGAGTTCTAGCCATGGCTTCCAGCCACTGTAGGGGATCAAGGAGAGCTTCGATGATGAGTGTTTGCGACGAAATAATAGGAATTGAAAAGAAAAGAGTTGGTTTTTCGAAAAAATTGAAAATATAGCATTTCCTTTTTTCTCCAAAATTTTGGCGATTGCCGGACAAAATCGGGCTTCCAAGAGTCATAGAAGAGGGAGAAAAAGGTAGATCTAATGATTTTGGATCCTTACCTAGCTTCTGATGATGATTTTCCATGGCTATAGTGCTATAGTCGACAGTCAGAGAAGAAGATTAAAGAAATCCTACGATTAGGGGTTGGGGTTCTCTATTGAGATCAAAGAGGAGGTTGGGGTTTCTAAATAGGGTTGAAGAAGTCTGGAATCCACCCCTTAGTGGGATTCCTTTTGGTGAGTTCGGGAGAAAGAAGACTCCCATCAGGAGTCTCCTTCCTTCTCCACACGTGCCAGGCACATGAGCCATTTTTCTCTTTCTTTCGCCAAATATTTTTCAGCTAGGCCGGTCAACTAGACTAGGCCTACTTCACTAAACAACCGGTTATTACAAAAAATGTCAATGATCGAAGAGCCAATGGCTTCTTCCCATTTTAATTTTTAAAAGTTGTTGAAATGCACTCGCCTAGACCCAATCCGAGATCATGGCTTTAAGAATTATTTTACAATGGACCATTACTTATGAAGAAAACTAAAATTCCTTTTTTTTTAAAGTATGAGTAATGCCTTGCACAATGATTATTTTACACAATTATTTTAATGATTATGGTGGCTGGTTTTCCAAGTTTTGAAAATTGCTACATATCACATAGTGCCACATCATTAACATGAAATCATTCTCTCTGCATGTGGTGATAAGATTTCATAGATCTAGCCCTCCCTAGGCCTTGAAATGGTGAAAGCTTTATGCATTGGGACATTTTAGAGGACGGACTTTGGCGTAATTGTAATGTTGCTATATGGTGACCTGGACATCACGGGTTCAAAACAAAGAAGCAACTACCTTTGTGCAATGGTAAGATTTAGGGTTGAAAATACAGATCGGATACTAGTATATCTATATTTGAATCAATAATTTTTAAAAAATATAGATACAGAAAAAAGATATTCAATGGACACCAAAATTAATATTCATAGTTGTTCTAAATAGATATTGATATGAATCAAAAATTAAGCATATCCATTTTTGTTCTAAAAAAATATGGATATAAGATGGCTATTATTTATATCCATATTATTTACCAAAATATAGATATAAGTCATATATTATTTAGTTATGAATCGATCTTTAGCAGAATTCAATTATGAAAAGTAATATTTATTATATAATTATAAAAGATTGAAATAGAATTCACTAAGCAAATTGCATACGTCATATGCATAACTAAAGATCTAGGACATAGTTATCGAACTCATCCTAAGACTGACCTAGTCGTTGGTCTGACTAGGTCCATATTAAAATATTAAGAATCAAAATTTAAAAGATTAAAAGTAATATAAAATTATAGCATAAATAAAAGTAAATATGAATTGCCCATTCTTTTAGAGAGCTTATAAGAAAAAAATATATAAATATAGGTTACATAGATGTTATTAATATTTTGAAATATTTTTAATAATAAAGATTTTAAAATATCATAATGAAATATATCCATATTTCATTTTTTATCAAAGAGAAATTAATTATTTTTTAAAATCAATGATTAAAATATAAAATATCATATATATATATATATATCAAATGATTATTTGATGAAATGAAAACATAAGAATAAGTAAAATAAACTACTTACATGGTGTAGGCATACATGTGCATACATGTTGTAGCCTAGTGATTAATATTAAGACCTATCAATCAAATTAAAGATTGCTAGTTATAATCCTCACAAAATAAAAAATTAGTCCCTCGATTGAATATGAAAACAACAAATGATTTTTTTTTACGTAAAGAGGGAGAGAGGGCTATGCATCCCTTCCCACCATTTTTTCAGAGAATAACATGCACTCAAGAACTTTCTTGTGCCTCGTAACCTCCTTGTCCAAGAAAGAGAATCTCCTAGATCTAAAGAGATGAGGCACGACGATGGGTATTGCATTGACAAACATCTTCTTACCTAGAAAAGCATAGTTGTTTCTTTTCTTTCCTTTTAGACCGTCCAACAAAAAACCATTTCTAATTGACCCAAGCTTTTCTTTTCCTTGCTAGAATTCTTTTCTTCCTCCATATTGTCCAAAGAGAGAGTAAAGAAGATGCTCATGCTTAAATAGGGTCTGTTGGTGGTCCGGATACTCTTGGTGAAGGAGCAATGGAGGAAAAGTTTAGAAACAATTTGGGGTTTGGAATCACAAAATTGTATTTACTTGCCACCTTTCCAAACTAGAATATCCTTCGTATGAAACTAGTTTTTGATGGCCAGCCAAGTCTTAACATATCTCCCTTTGTGCCTTATAGTAAGGAACAAAATCCCTCCATCGTTAATAAATTTGTAAAAGGATGAGATCGAGGATTCACCCAATGTAAGTTTTTAAAATGGTTTGTCTACAACCCTTGCATATCTGATGCTCATTAGCAAGTCCATTAGCATGCTAAATTCTTTCCCTGCTTCCAAGCTCGACAACCTCATCAATTCAATGCATCAACACATTTCTCTCTATTTCCACTAAGAGGCCACCGTGGAATTTGCCTTAGCATCAAACAAGAATTGGAAAAAAAAAAGCAAGGACAGGGTTGTTGATACTAATAAATTATTTTCTTTGGAGGTAATAATCTTTTCTGATTTACTTACTTATTTGTTATATCTCCCACTGCACCTCACAAACATAATAAAATTATATTTCCCCTGCATTTATAGTTTAAAGTTTTAAAAAGTCCAATTCACCCTCCTCTCTTGAGCTACATAGCTGGGCAACACCAGGCAACCAGAAGCCGACTCCTTCGGACAGCTTCTAATGGCTAATTTTTCAGTATGTTCAAAACTGTTGGCCCAACTAGGCAACCCAAGAGAAGGGGGGGTGAATTAGGTTTTATAAAATTTTGCAGAAATAAAATCAAATCCTCTTAAGTTTTTGAATCTAATGAAATAAGCTAGATGCAACAAGTATCGCAAGTATAATTACAAATATGCAAATAAGTATAGAAAAATAAAGAAGGAAGGAAAGATAAGTAATACACAATGATTTATAGTAGTTCGGTCTTCTTGTGAGCCCACATCCACTCTCTGGAACTCCTTTTCGAGATTTAATCCATTATGCTTATCCAAAACTTTACAAATCATTTGTCTTTTGGGTGCAAGCAACTTTTATACTTAGTGATATTCGAGCTGATCCTTGGTTGATCTACTCCCTCAAACACTTTCTTGTTTATCTAGAGTACAATTCTCTCGAGCAATAACTCTCTATCACTCAAGCTAACAAGAACGCCACAACTTTCTTATAATACTTAATAAAAAAAAACAATAATGAAAGTACTACACTCAATTTCTTAACAAGAAAAGATTTTCACCTATAAGCACAAGACTCTCTTCATTTCTCTTCAAACTCTATGAATCTTTCTTCCTTTCTTACAGCAATATGAGGTATGTACCTCTTTTTATGGGCTTTAGAAGCCATTTCTCTGTTTGAAATAATTTGAATCTTTGGAAACATTTTTTCAACACATTTAATGTAGGCAGATTTAGATCAGATTTGGTTTTCTGCTTTGCAGCACCTTTCTGACAAATTAAAAGGAGCAGAATAAGAAGAAGAAGAAGGAGGAGAAGAAGAAGAAGAAGAGGGAGAAGAAGAATAAGAAGAGGAGGAGGAAGAGGAAGGGGAATAAGAAGAAGAAGAATGAGAAGAAGAAGAAGCAGAAGAGGAAGGAAAGGAGGAAGAAGAAGAAGGAGGAGGAGAAGAAGAAGAAGAGGAAGGAGACAGAGAAGAACAAGAAGAAGAAAAAGGAGGAGGAGGAGGAGGAGAAGGAGTAGAAGAAGAAGGAGAAGGAGGAGGACGAGGTGGAGGAGGAGGAGAAGAAAAGAAGTGGAAGGCGATGGATAAGAAGAAGAAGATGAAAAAAAGAGGAAGAACAAGGAGTAGTAGAAGAAGAAGAAGAAGAAGAAGAAGAAGAAGAAGAAGAAGGAGAAGATGAAGACGGAGAATAAGAGGAAGAAGGAGAACAAGAACAAGGAGAACAAGAAAATGGAGAAGGAGAAGAAAAAGAAGGAGAAGAAGAAGAAGAAGAAGGAGAAGAAGAAGATGATGAAGAAGAAGAAGAAGAGGAAGAATAAGAAGGGAAATAAGAATAAGAATAAGAAGAAGAAGAATGAGAAGAACGAGAAGAAGCAGCTGCAGCAGAAGAAGAAGAAGAATGAGAAGTAGGAGTTGGAGGAGGAGAAGAAGAAGAATGAGAAAAGAAAAAGAAGCAGGAGAGGAAGGAGGAGGAGGAGGAGAAGAGGAAGAAGGAGGTGGAGGAGGAGGAGAAGAAGAAGAAGGGGGAGGAGGAGGAGGAGAAGAATAAGAGGAAGGTGACGAAGAAGAAAAAGGAGAAGAAGAAGAAGCGGAAGAAGGAGGAGAAGAGGAGAAAGAAGAAGGAGAAGAAGAAGAAGATGAAGGAGAAGGAGAAGGAGTAGAAGAATAATAAAAAGAAGAAGACAAAGGAGCACGAGGAGGAAAAGAAGAAGAAAGAAGAAGAGAAAGGAAACGGAGAAGAACAAGAAGAAGAAGAAAAAGAAGGAGAAGAAGGAGAAGAAGGAGAAGAAGAACAAGTAGAAGAAGAAGGATAAGAAAAAGATGGAGAAGCAGAAGAAGAAGAAGGAGAAGGACAAGAAGAAGAAGAAGGAGAAGAAGTAGGAGAAGAAGAAGAAGAAGAGGGAGAAGAAGAAGAGGAGGAAGAAGAAGGGGATAAGAAGAAGAAGAAGAAGAAGAAGAAGCAGCAGCAGCAGAAGAAGAAGAAGAAGGAGAAGCAGGAGGAGGAGGAGGAGGAGAAGAAGAATAAGAAGAAGAAAAAGGAGGAAGAAGAAGAAGAAGAAGAAGGAGGAGGAGGAGAAGAAGATGAAGAAGGAGGAGAAGAAGAAGAAGGAAAAGGAGAAGAAGGGGAATCGAAAGAAGACGAAGAAGACGAAGGAGAAGGAGAAGAAGAATAAGCAGCAGTAGCAGAAGAAGAAGAAGAAGAGGAAGAAGGAGGAGGAGGAGGAGGAGGAGGAGGAGAAGAAGAGCAAGGATACGGAGAAGAACAAGAAGAAGAAGAAGGAGGAGGTGGAGAAGAGGAACAAGAAGGAGAAAAAGAAGGAGGAGGAGGAGGAGGAGGGGAAGAAGAAGAAGAAGAAAGAGAAGAAAATGGAGAAGAAGAAGAAGAAGGAGAAGAAGAAGTAGAAGGGGAAGAAGATGGAGAAGAAGAAGAAGGAGAAGAAGAAGAAGGAAAAGAATAAGAAGAAGAAGGAGAGGAAGAAGAGGAAGAAGAAGGAGAAGGAAAAGAAGAAGAAGAAGAAGAAGGAGAGGGAGTAGCAGTAGTAGTAGAAGAAAAAGAAGGAGAAGAAGAAGCAGGAGAACAAGAAGGAGAAGAAGGAGAAGCAAGAAGGAGAAGAGGAAGAATAAGGAGGAGAAGAAGAAGAAGGAGAAGAAGAAGAAGGAGAAGAAGGAGAGGAAAATGGAGAAGAAGGAGGAGAAGAAGAAGAAGAAGGAGAAGACGAAGAAGCAGAAGTAGAAGAAGGAGAAGGAGGAGAAGGAGGAGGAGAAGAAGAAGGAGGAGGAGAAGAAGAAGGAGAGGAAGAGAAGAAGACGAAATAGTAGGACGAGGAGAAGAAGTAGAAGAAGAAGGCGTAGTAGAAGGAAAAGAAGAAGAAGAAGAAGAACAAGAAGGAGAAGATGAAGAAGGAGAAGTAGAAGAAGTAAGATGGAGAAGAAGAAGAAGAAGGAGGAGAAGAAGAAGAAGGAGCAATTCATATTTACTTTTATTTATGCTATAATTTTATGCTCATTCATGCCATCTATGTTCCATTCATAGATCTCTTTTCCTGAATAGGAAGCTTGGAAATGAGGTTGATTTTCCACGAGAAGCACATCAGCCGGGGTAGGTCTTTGGTAATAAAAATATTCCATCCTTGCTGGCTGATATTTAACTTGATTAATCTATGATAGTTCATCTAGATTATCAAGTTTGAAACCTCCTAATTGATGTTCTAGCTTCTCTAAACCTGATTCATTACTCAGGTCTTGTTGTTGGAAATTATTTTCCCATCCAAAGTGATCTTTATTTATCACTCCTATATGCAAGGTTTTTAACTTGTCTTCTAATAATTCTAAAAATTTAGAATTATGGTTTTTTAACTTAAAACCTTCAACCTTGATTGGTGGTTGTATCATTGGAAGTTCAATTACTTCTTTTTCTGTTTTGATTCCTTTAAGAGTTTTTACGGTTTGAATTTCTCTCTTAAAGAAATTATGCATTTTTTCAATTTTATTTTCTAGTTCTACTAACTGGCTTCCTATACAAACTAAATATATATTTGTATAGTTTTGGGCTTTAACTAATTCATTAAGCTCCTTTGCTCTTACATGTTCTAGGGTCGATTTATTCAATCCTAAGTAAGCAGTGGCTTCAGTCGTTTCTAATTTGATCGGCTGTTGGGGAGGAAATGGGGCCGTTATTACCTCATTTTGTACTGTCATCCATGTTCTTTGAATGACAGTTAATTTCTTTTCTTGTTCATTTAAGAAATATTTTTAAAACCAAGGAATGAAAATTTGACTATCCTGGTTTTTCTCTAGTTCTTTATAGAACTATTTCTTGTAGAATTCTTTTTCTGCTGAAGAAAATCTCTTTCTGCACCATGTTCTAAATGGTACGTATTTTTTAAGGGTAAATTCCAAATTTAGGACTTCCCTAAGTTTGCTTCCTTTTTTAAAACTTATCATAGATGGAAGCTCAATTTTGATAGGGTCGGTGATTCCTTCCCTTTTTCTTTAGAGTACATTCCAAATGGAATATCATTTCTACTCATTCCTATCTCTTCAACTGTCTCGATATCTTCATTCCTCATTCGAGAAGTTGATGCTCTTGCAGAGATACCAACCTGATAAGGTTGTTGAAAGGACCTAGTAGAGAATGATCTCTTAAGTCTATCTTGGTTTATTTCCTTATGAGAGTTTTGAAACATTATTTCGACAGATCCATCTATAAACTGAATGACCTGATCTATATTTTTATTTAATATAGGTTCAGATTCTTGTTCTTTCTCTATTTTCCATGATTCTGGAAAATGTATTTCATCCCATTTGATGAGTTTATTGGTCATAACATGAGATGACCTAAGATTTGTCTGAACTACAGTGGTAAATCCTTTTGGAAGATTTACTCCCCTAATTTGGGGTGCAAGTGTGGTCAAAGTCTTATAGTAGATTCTATAACTTATGGCGATTACTTTTGATCCGGGTATGAAATCATACCCATGGGTACAAACCTTAAGTTCTAAGGCCTTTAACAAATTTTTGTCTATTAATGATAGACTAAGATTTGGGGAACAATTAAAATAAACTGAACCGTAACAGAGACTAGTCTCTACTATTGCTGCTAGAGAAGATTGGAAGTCTCTGTTCCTACTGTTGCCCAAGGTGACAACCCAAGAGGGGGGGTGAATTGGGTTTTTTAAAACTTTTCAACTACTTCTAAGCTTTTCAATTAATTAAGCTAAGTTGAATATATTCACAGTGGAATTTAAACTTAGCAACAGTTTGATTCAAGCTAATCCTAACCAATCACTAACAAATCCCTAGGAAA